>VDFB02193867.1:643871722-643957972 GCA_007258455.2 Sequoia sempervirens | reverse complement strand
AAATATTTACTTTGATAGAAACAAAGAAATAACACTATCTTACAATAGTGTTTTATCAGACTTTCAATTGATTGCACCCATGACACCAATTGTTTGTAGCATTCCACAAAAGCAAAATTGGATATTTCTTTTAACCCTAATGGAATCTCCAGATACCAAATACATTTTTAGAAACCCATTACAGCTGTCTCGAATATACCAAAGACTCAAGTACTATTTCTTTGGAAAGATTAACCCTAAAATTGACTATCCTATAGAAATGGGCTCCAAATAGGCCTAATTTATAAAGAATGTATCACCTAATTCACTCCAAAGTCTCAAATTACCATAGACATAATTGTAGTTGGTTATAAAACTACCAAATCATCATTTTTTAGTGGTTTAAAAACTATTTAATGCATCAAAATATCAAACCCTCACTCTATGCCATTTTAGACTAAATAAGAAAGGGGTTTAATGGTTCTAAACTTTCCAAACCTCAAGACACCTTGAAACTACTTCAAATATCTTGAAATTTTTCTACACATACTATTCCAATAATCTCCCAAGGTTTAGCACTGGGTTTTAACAAAACCCTATCCTTGTGGCTCTTGAATTTGCTCCAAAACCAATCTTTTCTACCCTAGGGCCTCCTTGAAACCTTATCAAACATTAACATTGTATGAAGTGGATTCACTTTGAGAGGGGGGTGGGGGTGAATTAGAGTGATACAAATTTTAACTCTTAAAGTACAAATTAAACTTTTTAACCTTTAACCCAATGTGACAGTTTTTGTTTGAATCTTAATACAATGCAACTTTGCTAGCACAAGCGAAACTTGACTGACTTCACATGTAACACTTATTAAAAACACTATATGATATGTTCAACTAAAATTTATGAACAATCTTGTTGTGCTTTCCAAAATAGAACCTAAAGACTTCACAAAATGTAACTTTGAAAAATATTCACATATTGAGTACAAAATGCTGATTTCAATTTGCTCTATTAAAGATTTTTTGCATTAGATTTACACATGTTGATTTTGCATGACCAACTTGAACATTTTACAATATCAGCGCATTGGCTAACATCAATATGAAACAAAATGAGAGAGACAAATGATAACACATAACACAAAGATTTCCTGAGTGTAAAAACCCTCATGGGGTATAAAAAACCAATCGCTAAAAATTCCTTTTCATTAATCAAAGAGAACCTGCTCTATAACAAGTTATTGAAGCACCAAATTCATAAGACGACCAACTATGCATAAATTCTAAAGCATCAACTTTAGTAGGAGCACCAACTCCTTTACAAAGTGACAGTCTTAATTATGTATATACAAATGACCTTACAACTACATTTACATTTTCAGTCCTAAAATCATAACTGAATACAAAATACAAAAATGATCTTCAATGATACCCACTACAATATGTACTGTTCATAACATTACTATGAAAATTCTCCCACACTAAACACAAATTTCTCTATTGTGAAAACCAAAGATTATAAAAGAAACCCTCTTTTCTTCTTTTCACAAATTTGATCAAAATAATTCAAATAAAAACAACACTCCATTTCTGAATGTAATGTATGTAATATCTACTAAAGATGTGTTACAATAAATCCCTATTCTTATTTTCAATCTTTTCTCTCACTCAATCATGGCTTTTTTTTCATGTATTATACAATGCACAAAACAGTTATTCCTTTTCAAAAAACCCATAATACAATAACTTGGGTTTGTATAAACAAAGTTGCTAAATCATGATACCGATGATGGGTTTTTAGAAAATCAATGAATTCCAATGCAACCCTTGACTATAAACTTAGGTTGATAAAAAAATGAGATTAATATTTAACATATTTCTAAACTTCAACAAATCACTTAATTCATAAAATCAGTTGCTTTAACAAACCAACGCAAGATTTCCCAAACTGAAAAATCAAGTACTTGTTAGGGTGGCCAAAATGTTACAATCTGATTGTGCAAAACTTTCATAATGGTCTCACTAGAACTCATCCAACATTTAGCTCAAAAATAAGTTGCAAATTGTAATTGCTAACTCTTCATGATGGCGTTGGGGTATATCTTCAGAGCAAAATGAAAAAGACATAATGATTTTTCCCTAACTTCTTTGCTATTGAGCATTTTGACCAAATACATAATCATTTGGAATCTGCACTTTAATCATTTTGAAATCCACAAATATTACAAAAAAAAATCATATTTCTACCCACTCACAACCACGTGAGTAATGAAAATCTTAATCGCATGTTCATTAGTGTCAACTTGAAATACCATTGACTGTCCAAGTTAAGGTTGACTTATTGCATAAGTCAAAACAATGAAATTCAAATAATATGTAGCCCGATGAATGTGGTCAATAAGCAAGATGAATCCCAACACTATGATCACTGATAGCTATTTAAATCACTTTGATTTTCAACACAAATAAAAAGCCAATGAAAATGAATCAAATAATATGACCATTGTGAAACATTGTAGGTTCGACTTAAATAATGTAAATCAAATCATATATAAATAGCCCAATTACCCCAAGTTAAAGCCATGTATAGCTTTATCTTTATGCCACCTAATATAGCATATAATTTCTATAAGAAATAGAAACCACTTTACTATACTTGATTTCCCTTTGAAAAATGAATGTTTCCATGTAAACCATCAAAGAGAAGTACTTTGAAGAGGAATTGAAAACATAGCATCAAGAATTGTTCACTTCATATAAACTAGTTACTAGCACGTATGTACTTTGTATGCCAATGATACAATCAAGCATATAAAATATGAAGAAAATGAATTTGTAACACAAGTCTTCATGAAAATTGAAGCTTACCAAAATACCTGTAATCTTGAGCAATGAAATGTTATCACATGGATGTGTCTTAGAAAAACCATGGAAGAATTAAAAACCATCATGCCAAAATGAGTTCCATCTGATTTAGTATAAAAATGATATAATGATCAAGCATATAAAATGATATCACTTGGAATCCAATACCATAACCCAATCACTTGTACAAGCAAGATAACCTTTATCTGCACATGAAGCTCAACCTGATCAGTACCACAAGATATGAAAAATCTAAATGTAAAAAAAAGCCATAATACTATCCACAACCAAGGTACTAAATGTCAAAACAAGAATAGACCAAGAGTAAGCCAGAACTGAACCAATAAACATGGCAAGACCAAAGAGCCATATTATCAGTTTTGTCATCAAGGACAAATATGCACAAAGAGAAAGTCAACAAAAATACACCCTAAAAATTTAGAATATCAAAGAACATATTCAAATGGACCTCCAAACCAAAAATTATGAGTTTTTACTAGTTGAAATGAGCGTTATGATTTTTTTGTGCTTGTAGCCCCTAGTTCAGAATTGTCAAGCTGCCTGTAAAGAAATTAACATATCTTTTTTGTAACTCAAAGAAATTGGATTAAACCAATTGAATTAGAAACTATATTCAAAATAATTTCACCTACAATCAAATAGAAGTGAGTTTTCTATTCATACATGGTCGTACAAAGGCCTATAAACAGAGAAAATGTTGGGAATGCACAAAAAATAGATTTGTTTCTTATTTAATCCTTCCTTAAAACCACACTTCTGCCTTTACAATGATGAAAATATCCTTTTTAATGTCTTTAAAACTTCCCAAATGTGAGAAACTAATTCAACTACCTTTTAAACTCCCTATGACCTTTCATATTCCTCTTTTGTTTGCCCTTTTTTAGTTTTTACAAGTTTTACATTGACAACTTTTGCAATATTTGAAAAAATAACTTAAAAATGATTCCCTAGGACCCATAACATCATAAATGTGACCTCCTCGGCCTTATTACATCATTAGGACAACAACTTTAAACTAAAAAAATCTAAAGTTTCCTCATGGAGGCATGAACTCTATTAGGTGCTCCTACACCATACTCCTGACCAAATGAATTTCCCAAGCCCTTTTGGATTGAGGGTAATGACTGGACTTTATATTTAAATGCTTCTCCTTACATGCTCTACTCCTTGAAATGTCTCTCCACTATCTTCATCTACAATTTTGGCTTTAGTTCTCCTATACCAACTTGTCTCCACTTTGTCTTGTCTCTTTGAATCTACTCCTTCATGCTTTGATGTGTTACAATATATATCTCAACTCTTTGTTCTTCTTCTCCCATATGTTGCATATTTGTCATTGCTTTCTTCTTTATCAAAAGTTTTATCACAACAAGGAAGTGACATATTTTATGTACAATACCATCATGCATCTTCAACTCATTTTGTGTCTTCATGAGGGATTCATCATTTCCCTCCAAAATATGATCCTCCACCTTTGCTACAATTTCATCTTCATGTTTGGTGATGGCTGCAACCTATATCTTCCTTTATTTCTCTTCATATTCTTCTTCTTTTGTCTTGGCTTGTTCATCTCCTACCTCTATCAAAGGTTCTATCATCTATATTTTTTATTCTAATGCCTTCATGTGTCTTTTTTTGTATTAGCCTTTGAATACGCCATACAATTCTTCTCTTCTTAATTGTCAAATGCCAACTTGTGGCTTGAATACATAGTTGTTCCATCTTAGCCTCAAATTTTTCTCTCATCACTCTAAATTCCTCTAATGCTTGCCTCAATTCTCTAATCTCTTGATCCATCTTCATTTTATTTTTCTTTTACTCTTATCTCTCCCTCTCTTCTTGTTTCTTCTTCCTTAGTGAATCCTTGACCTGCAAACATCTTCTCTTCAAGAAACTCCCTTTCACCTTGCTTCCAATTTGTTTTTCCTCACCAAGGTCTCTTCTCTTTTCCTCTACCTAGTATTTTGGCAATGATGTTTTCTCTTCAACCTATAAAAACACAAAAACACAAACACCAAACTCTCTTGCCTAGACCTTCTCATCTCTAATACCAATTGATGCAATACTAAGGTTTCAACAACTCAACTTCTTTGTAACTTGATTCCAAAAGATACAAAAACACAAAAACATGGTTCCAAACATTACCAAACCCTAATACACCTTTAAAAAAATTTATTTGGATAGAAACAAATTAATACCACTTTCTTACAACATTGTTTTCTCAGACTTTCAATTGCTTGCACCCATGACATCAATTGCTTTTAGCATTCCACAATAGCAAAATTAGGTATATTTTTTGACCCTAATAGAATATCCAAAGAAAACATACATTTTTAGGAACCCATTATAGCCTTATTGAACATAACACAAACTCAAGTACCATTGCTTTGGAAATATTAAGCCTAAAATTGACTGTCATGTAGAAATGGGCTCCAAATAAGCCTAATTTACAAAGCATGTATCACCTAATTAACTCCAAAGCATCAAATGGAAAGAATTGAAATAGGTTATAAAACTACCCAATCATAAATTTTTAGTGCTTGAAAGACTCCTTGATACATAAAAATATCAAACCCTCACTTTATGCCATTTTGGACTAAATAAGATAGGGGTTTAATGGTTCTCAACTTTCCAAACCTCAAGACACCTTCAAAATGCTTGAAAAATATTGAAATAATTCTACACATGCTATTCTAATCATCTCCCAAGCTTTAGCACTTGGTTTTCACAAAATCATAGCCTTGTGGCTCTTGAATTTGCTCCAAAATCACTCTTTTCCAGCCTAGGCCCTCCTTGAAACCTTATCAAAAACTAACATACACCCCTGCAACTTTTAAATCTGAAAGAAAATATTAAAATAGACCTCCAAACCAAAAATCATGAGTTTTTACTGGTGGGTAAAAGCAAGAAGTTAGGTACACGAAGAGGGGAAGTTTTGCCCAAAACAAAAAATCTCGTAGAAAACATGTATGCGTTATTTAAAAAATGTGTATGCATTACGCTTTAGGTACCTAGGCCTAAAAAAATGTGTATGCACTAAAAAATGCATATTTATTATAACGTGTATGTGTTATATAATGCATATGCATTTTATAACACATACAAATTAATTATTTAAAAAAATAAATACCTTTTAGAAATGGCTATGATTTTTAAAATGCATACCCATTTTGTAATGCAAAATGGGTATGCGTTTCAAAATGCATACACATTTTCTAACACAAAATAGGTACATGTTTCTAAAAAGTATTTGTTTTTTTAAATAATGAAGAAAATAAATAACGTATATGCATTTTGTAGCATGTATGCGTTTTTGAACAACACGTATGTATTTTTAAAATCCAAAATTCCCAACCCACATCCTACCTCCGTTTTAGGCTAGAGAAAGGCTTGGCAATCTGACTCTTAGCCTCTGACTTGCAACTAAAAAACTAAGGCAAATTGAAGAAGAATGTCCAACTTTTCCAATATGGCTGATGGACTTTTTTTCTAAATCAATCTATAAAATTAAAACCCATTAGAGAACCAGTTTCTACTTTCCAAATATATAATTTTTATTAATATTGGATTATGTTTGCTATTTTTAATTATATTTTAAACAAACTAGTCCTTAAACTTGAAATATCAGGATTTTTTTTTTATAACTTTTTTTTTGGTTAAGTTTCTTGTTAAAAAAATTATATGGCATAAAACCTCAGACAATTCTCTACATAATGAAAAAAAAAGATTAAAAAAATATTAAGTTTAGGTCCAATTATGTTGTCAGTACACGTTGATTTTTAGAAACAACAATTAAGGCAAATAAAAAATCAATTAAACAAAAAAATTCAATAAAAAATTCCACATCAATCTTCATGTTGTTAGCTCTCTTTTCGTAAAAGGAATTAGCAAAACAATTTTATTTGGATCAAAAAGTGGTGTCTATACAAGTGCTTGGTATGGTAAAAAAATAGGGACTTTTCAAAAGTGGTTTTTATAGATCCCTATAAAAATTTAATTTCTATAATCTGGGTATTTGAATAATTTGCATATTTGGAAACTAGATTCAAAATTCAAACTTTCATTTTCTTGACCTTTTCCAAGATTCAATGTGTAAGTTCCTCAAATTTTCAGTACAAGTGTGAAAATTTCTGAAAAATAGCAAAAAAATTTCCACTTTTTGAGCTTTTTGTGTACCCTTCTTCTTGCATCAGCCCTAGTTGAAATGAGAGTTATGCATTTTTTTGTGCTTGTTGCCCCTAGTTCAGAATTTTGAAGCTGCCTGTAAAGAAATTAACATATCTTTTTCATAACTCAATGAAATGGGATGAAACTAATTGCATTAGAAACTAGATTCAAAATAATTTCACCTCTAATCAAAGACAAGTTGGTTTTCTATCTATACAAGGTCATACAATGGCCTACAAACATAGAAAATGTTTGAAATGCACAAAAAGCAGCTTTGTTTCTTATTCAATCCTTCCTTAAAAGCACACTTCGACCTTTACAATGATGCAAATGACCTTTTTAATGGAATTACAACTTCCACAACATGATAAAATACTTCAACTACTTTTTAAACTTCCTATGACCCTTCATATTCCTCTTTTGTTTTCCGTTTTTGCACATTTTACAACTTTTACATTGACAATTTTTTACATTGTTTTAAATTTTGCAATATTTGAAAATTGAACTTTAAAATGACTCCCTAGGACCCATAACACCATAAATGTGGCCTCTTGGGACTTATGACATCATTAGGACATCAACCTTAAACTAAAAAAATGTAAAGTTTCCTCATGGAGGCATGAACTCTATCAAGTGCTCCTACACCATCCTATCTCTCATTTACCTATTTTATCATCTTCGTCTCTATTTCCTATATTTTCTTATTCTATTTTTTCCCTTCTCAATCAACTATCTAGGTTTTTAGTAGGTCTTTTGGCCCTGTAGATGCCAACACACCAGAGAGATTACAATGTACCACACTTTCGTCCTAGAACTACTTTTTCATCCTCGAACAAAGAGTTGTTTAAGGAATAGTATTGACTAAAAAACCCATCTCGCCTAGCCTAAACCTAAAACTCAAGTCTAAAGAGTGAAAAAATTACTACATAGTGCTCCACTCTCAATCCCCATCCTTTAGAATGAGGTAAGTTAGGGCATCCCTCCGATCTTGGCTTTTTGTGACCTAGAGCCTTGATGTGGTTCGTCTCCCTCTCTCACATTTTTGGTGAACTCAACATGAACTATTTTTTTTTCCCTGTAGTACTAAAATATTCTTACCTCATATTCTAGGAGCATTGTAGGTGTGAGTTTTATGAGGCCTTTTTACTTACAACCAAACTTGTGACCCCTAACTTACGATTAGTTGGAAGGTTCTGTAGGTGTTGCATAATGAAGCCTTAGTTGGGTCACTATTCGATTGTGAACCTTTGGGGGGATTTGTGAGAGTACTTTTTAGCGTGAATGATGGCCTCTTTCTTGCATCTACCTATCCTCTTTGTGTATCCTGTGAGTAGTGGTCCAGGTATAACCTTCACCTCATAGGACCTACTAATGTGTTTTAAGAGAACCATCTCCTCTTTATATCCCTACATCAATCAACGAAAACACTATAGAAGGTGTTCTTGTTTACCCGACATCTTAGTTGAATATCATAACTGAGGAGATTATGTTAATTAACTTCCTACATAAAGATGGGTATGACACACCTGTGAGCACCATGTGTACACATAATGGGCTTTCCATACCTCCCCTTGGTAGCCATGTTTGTTTAGTCCTTGTTGGACCTAAATCTGTAAACCTACTTTTTGACATAATCTTAGGGTCTGAACTCTTCAGATTGAAGTTGGGTATCCCTTGGTTAGTAGCTATGAATACAATTCCCTCAGTTGTGCATAAATGTTTGAATTTTATTCATAAGGGTTCCGTGCATGTGATCCATGACAATAGTTATAAAATGTCAGTTGCATGTGATAGTTATTCCTTAGATCACTTTTGGTTGGCACCCATTGGTTCTCTCCTACCTAAGAAGGACCTCTTGTACTGAACATATCAAAAGTACAAGAAAGGGTGCTAACACTTAGTGTGAGATACCCTCCATCGACTTACAATGTTTCAAATAAGCCTTGCTTAAAATTTGATAGTGATGCCACTATGGCACATAGAATGGAAGAAGAGAAGTGTTATCGAGTTTCTTCCTCTTTTTCTTCCATTGTCCAGCCTAATGCTTCCTCCCGCCCTACTTTGGTTCCATCATATTTTGTATTAAGTTTGTAGGGGAATCCTGTGGTGCCCACTTGGTGAAAGTACAAGTGTCGTGTGTTTGAGCTTCTTGTTCTACCCATAGAGCTTAGGTCTATTGAATATGGCAGAAGGGTCCCTATGAGGAATCCTCTATGTCTCAGCCTTCGTGGCCTCACACCACTTCTACTCCAAAAGTAGTAAATGAGAAGAGGCCCACCACTCAGGTGCTAGAGCTAACTTATGTAATGCCTTAGAGTGTAACACTTGTCCTATAGGTTTAATGATTTTGAATATTGAAATAAAATATATTTTTTATGAGTTTCAAACAAA
The DNA here is from genome assembly GCA_007258455.2 of Sequoia sempervirens. Classification (NCBI taxonomy): domain Eukaryota; kingdom Viridiplantae; phylum Streptophyta; class Pinopsida; order Cupressales; family Cupressaceae; genus Sequoia; species Sequoia sempervirens. The sequence continues at coordinate 643,948,553 of VDFB02193867.1, read as the reverse complement.
TGAGACAAAATAACAACTTTTCTTGCACATACTAACTTTTTTTCAAACTTTTAAAATATAATTTGAAAAACAAAAATAGGAGTATAAAATAGAGATTTAAATTTACTTAGAAATTGGTTACAATATCTATAAAGGGGCTCATTCACCCATGGGTGAATGGGTCCTTGCTCAGGGTTTTAAAAATTGAAAATTGAAAATTATCAGCTTCTATATGTGATTTTTCTTTCTGGTTATAGATTGAGATTTATGTAATAGGGTTTTATATATTAGGGTGTCTAAATGAAAGTGAAAATAAGGTCAAGTGATGAACAAGATGAATATTTATAGAATGCAATTTGAACCTAAATTTGAACCTATATGATTGAATAATGATCTTCATGGAAGTAAAATGCAACATTAATGTAAACCTTGTGCAATTTTTTTTATTTTTTATGAGTTTACATGATGTAAACATGCAAGATTAAACCCTAAATGAAATTTTAACTAATGAAAGTTAAAATAACCTTGAATTTAATGAAAATAATCCACATCTAATGCAAACTTTATTGGAATATCATTGTCATTGATGAAAAAATGAGATATCATGTAAGGAAGTCTAGTGGCATAATGAAAGAGAGATGTGGATTAGGTTCTTTAAGCATTGGTATAGGATGTTGTTGAAAGAATAATGATTTTGGAGATGTTGCAAAAGTTTCTAAAATTGTTGCAATGTTGAAAAAATGTTGTCATCTTTCTGAAACAATGGCCTCCAAGTATTTGAATGAAAATCCAGTGATAATCTCGATGAGGGTTTTCTAAGTACATTATAGATATATAATTGGTAGGTCTAGAGGATGTATAATATGCTTAGAAATGAATTATGTCTACTCTCGATAAGAATTATGGTTTACTAGCTAAACCCTAGGGTTTTAGACATGGCATCCTAATTTTTTTTCATTTTGTTGTTGACTGCTTGTTGGAGCTTGTAGGTCACATAAGTCATAAACTTATGTCATTAAAATCATGTTATTACTACCCATGTCACCTAGTCTTCTGGTTTGTGTCGCTTATGTATCCTTTTGGAGATCAAATGGTGTTTGCTCAATAGCTCCATATCTGATGGCTATCACTAAGACCCCATGCATCATAGAAAGCTCTTTGAATTTAGCTTATAGTTTAGTGATGTGCAATGGAACATGTTCATCGGTTGTGATCAAAGGTTGATGAGCAAACTATGCCCACAACCTACAACACCTGTGATGGGACATTGTCTATACCTCACAGTAGAGTGGGGGAGGTTAAACAAAATTTTGATTGAATGGGGGAAAAATCATTTTGTGGTTCTAGTAGACACAAGCAATGAACATAAAAAGGAAGCAGAAGGTGAAATCTAAGGTGAATAGATGGCAGTAGCTTGCTAGTTTTCTAGGATTTTTTGGGCCCATGTCTATTGATAGTGATATAGTGAGGGATGATGCAAATTTGAAAGGTGGATGATCTAATGGTAATCACTGAGATTACTCACATCACGTGATTGAATGGTGGTGACTCAAGAGTTGGAGTGATATGAGATGGACATGATCAATGATGGAGATTTAAGGGAAGTTTCATCTAACAGTGATGATCATAGAGTGAAGTGATGAGATTAGTGATATAGATTTAACTATGAAGAAACATAGTATTTATGTCTATGTGAATAGGGGCTCAACCAAAAATATTCTTTCCTTGAAGTTAATTGGCTCAACTACACCAACAAAAAATATGATTGTATATGTGATTCAAAAATTTGTGGCATACATTGTGATGGAAATTAAGGTCAAAATAAGATTGAATAAATAGAAAATAAATTAAATGCATATCTAATTCAAGAAAATTCTCTATAATAGAATTAAATGTTGTCCAACTTAATATAGAAGGATGGCAGTGATGAAGATATCTTAGAACCCTAATAGAAGATATGGATGTGGTAGAGAATCCTGAGACAATCATCGATAGTGTGTAACAACATAAAAAGTATGATTAGAATAAGGTAGGAGTGAGTTGAAATGGACAAGTCAAAGAAGATTCTATGTGCATTTTGTACAAAGGGTAATCTGAACTCTTAGAGGTGAGCAAAGAATGCACTAAAGGAAAAGGGGAAGAGTAGAGAAAGATAGGGGTGTGCATAGTAGAGAAGAGAGTTGTTGCAGTAGAAATAGAAACTTGAGTAGTTGTAGAGTAAGATGTAACATTGATTTTTTTTCTAAGTGACCAAATTATAATAATCCTTTATATTGTAAATTTGATTGGTTGGTGCCATCAGATAACTATGTTTGTGCTCAAAATAGGGGATTGGTGTCTCCTTAGGGTTGGTACCTTCAAAAGTTGTAGTAGAAGGTTTCTTTCTAAGGATGGATTAAGACAGTAGCTCCTAGCAACATTTCTCACTGTGGTTTTTCTCATCTTCAATTTTCCATGTATATCTTGAGTTATGTTTTATTTTATTGTGTGCTTGTTTAAATTTCTATATCTCTTATTTCAATTGACACGTTAAGTTGATTTAAGAAGTCAATTTTCTCAAAAAATGTAATAGTTAAAAGTTTATTATATACTAATTCACCCCCCAACTAAATACATTTTTTCTTTCCAACAATTTGTATCAAAGCAGTAGGCTTCATAGAAGAAGCTTGATTAGCCTGGGTAGATCCTTGGTTTTGTGAATACAATGGCCTATCAAGAACTTTCTTCCACAATCAAGCCACCATAGTTTGGAATAAATTATAATTTTTTGGAGCTCATTGATGAAGGGATATTTGGGATCATTAGGGTTTGATCTGTGGATGTCTATTGTGAATGGATACACACCACCAGCCACAACTCCTATCAATGCCCAACAAAAAAGGGATTATGAGAACAATGAAAAGGAATGGTTTGCTATCATGAATGGTTTGTCTAGATCCATGAATTGCAAGGTGATGTATTGTAAAACTACACGTGATATCTAGGATACATTGAAAAATATGTATGAAGGAAATGACAAGGTAAAATTGGAAAAGGTTCAAGTACTAAGAGCTACATTTGAAGGCCCTAAGATGGTAGACAAAAAGAATATTGCAGACTATCTTCTTAGGGTTAATGATATAGTGAACTCTATTAAAGGATATGGAGAAGAAGTGAAAGAAAATATCATTGTACTAAAATTTCTTAGGTTAATGAAAAACAAATATGATCCTAAGATATTTGCAATTATGTGTAGGATCATGATGGGCTAAAAAATGGCGATATGATGGGTATGTGTAGAATATGTGGCTGACGACTTTCTTTTTACCCAAAATTGATGAAACAAAAAGTGTTTTTAAAGGAGATTCTCCTCTTTCCACCAATATAAATTATGCTATACTTTCAATTTAATAAATAATTATTATTCATTTTCTATTTGAATTACAAACAAAGTTCTGATTGATAGGCTAATTGAGAAACATCTATAGCTTACAAATGGTATCACACTTTTTGAATATGAAACATGTGTCATATTCTACGCTTCACATACTATAGGATTTTAAAAAAATGAATTTCGTGAATTTTTGACCATGTTAAGGTGGTTAGACACATGATTTTTTACATTTTTTGAAAGTTGTAATAAAAAATTCATAATTAATTATTTACTTGGAAAAAAATTACAAAAAAATATGCATCACATAGGGACATGAGTCCTCTACTTATATCTAAAATGTTATAAAAAAATATTATCATTTTATTTTGGTTAGGGTGGTCAGACAAACACCTAATCCTTATTTTTTCCCTGAAATTTAAGTACTACTGCATTGAAATTTCAAATTTTTAGCAAATAGATTTTTTTATTTTATAAATAAACCTAGTAGTTTAGAAACTACATTCAATTTTCTATAGATTCTATTGTTACATATTTTTTAAATAATATAGATAACTTATTCAAATTTTTACGTCAAGTTTCCTAACTTTGATTTTTTTGAATTTTTTGCCACTTAAGGGTCTATTTTTTCCATGATGATCCTACACATACCTAGAGGAAGGAAGAGAAATAGAAAAAATTACTCTTAATGGGTTACATTCTATATTCATTGCATATAAAATGAGGATGGGAGATGCAAAACCATCTAGGAAGGAAGCTACCTTCAAGGTTGCTAACAAGGAGAAGGATGTATCTCCTAAGAAAGACAAGACTAAGATGATCACATTTGGGAATGATGAGATTGATCAAGAGGAAAACTGCATTAAGAGAGTAAGAAGAGGATCCTACAAGTACAAAGGTAAGTTTCAATTTAGGTGCTTTGAATGTGGTAAGGTAGGTCATTTTTCTACTATATGTCCCTATAATAAGTAAGGTAACTCTGAGCATGAGGAAGATGATAAAATGAAGAAACCCTACTACCCTAAGAGGAGTTTCCAGAAGAAAAAGAAAAGTTTATACATCCAAAAGGATAGTGATGTATTAGATGATTAAAATAGCTCAGATGGTGAACAAAGTTGTGATTTTTTTGTGAGAAAATGAATTTCTCTTCATGGAAAAAGAATCCAAAAAAAAAGGGATGAAAAGGTAAAAGACCTTCATGAAGAAGGTGTAGAAGAATGAGAGGTTGATCTATAAGGATAAATCATATGTGCTCTAGATGATATTAATGATATTGGAGATTTGATTGAGAAGTTGAAGAAGGAGAAGAAGAAACAAAATAAACTTTCACAAAAAGAGTTAGGAAGACTAAGCAAGGATGTAGAAGAATTTACCAAGAATTGACTAGATTTGAAGTTCCAATTGTAGGAAGCCAAAATGGTAGAAGATGTACTTAAATCAAAACTGTATTCGAAAGCTGACAAATGCATGAAGCTTGAGAAATAAATCATAATTTCTCTAAGAAAATATTTATAAAAGGAAAAAGAGAAAATAGAGAAAGGACTCTAGCTAAAATGGGGCTCAAATATTTTAGATGAGCTATTGAGCACACAAAAGTCCCCAAATAAAGATAAATATAGAATAGGGCTTGAGAAAGGTAAGAGTACCTTCATAGAAACTTTTGTAAAGTTGTATAAAATATTTCGAGTAGGAGAAAAGTCTCATCAATTGATGAATGAGATTGCAAAGGGAGTGTACTCACTGAAAAATTTTCAGAGGTAGAGAAAACTAAAGAAGAAAAGAAGCCTATTGTAGATAAGATGGATAACCAATCTAATCCTAATCATCAGAAGAAAAGGTATAATTTTAGGATGATTTATGCTAATATATTCACTAGGGTGAGAGACACAAGAAATAAGATGCATAAAAGATCACCTCATCAAGCACAAAATACTATGACCAAGTATTCTTCACACTTTTATAGATACAATTATACATTTAATCATTTTAGTTATAGGGATAGAGAACGTACAACCATTTCTAAGAGGAGTGCAAAGTTTTTAAGAAATAATCCCTTTTCTCCTTTAGTGGATATGAATTTAGTTTTCTATAACTATAATAACTTTGGTCATATAGCTAAAAATTGTAGAATAGAGTTTACAAGACCAAATGTTAAGAATGAGAAAAAGAAAGATCCACCTCCTAGAGTAAAAAAAGGAATCTAAAATTATGAAGGAAAAAATAGAAAAGAAAGATAAGGTGTGGAAATAAAAAGGACAAATTTCCACACAATCAATTATTGCACAAACAATAATTCATGCCAAGAAGAAAAATCTATAGGTTATAGATAGTGGCTGCTCGAAGCACATGACTAGAGAAAAAAGAAAATTCATCAAACTCAAGAAGTGAAATGGAGGAATAGGGAGTTTCTGTGACAACACAGTAGTAAAAAATATGTGGAAAAGGAATACTAAGCCTAGATGGTAAGAATCTCACAAAATATGTCTTATATGTTCAAGGATTGAAGAAAAATATGCTAAGTGTGAGTTACATGTGTGGAAATGGGTATAAAGTCACGTTTGATTTAGAAGGTTACAAAATCATAAAGAATGGAAAGACATTTGCACAAGGATTGAAAATTGACAACAATCTTTATAACCTTTATGAAGTAAAAGCTCAAAACTATTTGATGGGACATGCTCATGAAATTTGGTTATGGCATAGAAGATTAGGCCACATAAACTTTGATAATCTGGTGAAGGTAAGTTCAAGAAGTCTAGTAAGACACATTCCTAAAATAACCAATCCTATAAATGTCATATGCAAGGAATGTTAGTAGGGAAAGGAAATAAAGGATATCTTTCCAACTAAATAATATTCAAATACTAAATTGTTGTAACTGGCTCATACTGATTTGTGTGGACCTACAAGAGCAACAAGACTGGTAGGAGAAGGGTACTATATGTTGCTATTTTATGACTACACAATAATGACATGGGTAACATTTTTGAGATACAAGTCACAAGCATTTAAAATATTTAAGTTATTCAGGACGATGGTTGAAAAGGAATTTGGAAGAAGAATTAAATGTTTGATATCAAAAAAAGGAGGAGAATTTATCTCAAGTTAATTAGTTGAATATTGTGAGGAACATGGAATTAAGAGATAGTACTTTGCACCTAGAAATGCACATTAAAATGGGGTTGTTGAGAGAAAGAAAATATTTTTCAAGGGCATAGCTAGAACTATGTTAAATGAGGCTAGATTAGTTGATATGTTTTGTAGAGAAGTTGTTCATACTATAGTATATATTCTAAACAGAGTCTAAATTAGAGCACATAGTGATAACACACCTTATGAATTTTAGTATGGTAGGTTTGATTCTATTAGGCACTTGAAAGTGTTTGGAAGAAAATGCTACATTAAAAGAGAAGATGATAACATGGGAAGATTTGAATCAACAAGTGATGAAGGAATATTTCTAGGATATTCCACCCAAAGAAAATTATGTAAGTGCTATAACGAAAGACTATGTAAGACTGTGGAAAGCATCAATATCAAGATTGATGAAAGTATAAAGCATATCAAATCTGATCAAAATGAATTTGAAGATTATTCATATTTTGAAGACAATGTGGCAGATAATAAAGAAGAATCTAAAGGAGGGGTTTAGAAGGAACTTCCAAAGGATGTGCAGAAGGATCACCTAGTGGATCAAATAATTGGGGACATGAATGAAGGATTATAGACCAAGAGGAGACTTGCAAGAAACAAAGAAAAAGTTAACTTATCTCTCCTATCTTAGATTGAACCAAAAAATTTTACTGAAGCCAACAAGGACGAGAACTGGATTGAGGCCATGGAGGAGGAGATCAATCATATTTAAAAGAATAAAACATGGGATTTAGTTGCTAGAACCCCAAGAAAAAGTGTGATTGGCACTAAATGGGTTTTTATAAAAAATATAAATGAAGATGGAGTTGTAGGAATAAATAAGGAAAGATTAGTGTGCAATGGGTATGCACAAGTTGAAGGCATTGATTTTAAAGAAACATTTGCATATATGGAAAGATTAGAAGAAATCAAAATCTTTCCTGCATTTTCAATGTATAAATGATTAAAAGTGTATCAAATGGATGTTAAATCTGCATTCCTTAATGGAAATCTAGAAGAGGAAGTATAGATAGAACAACTAGAAGGATTTTAGCTATGAAAAGATTATGATTATGTCTGCAGATTATGAAAAGCATTGTATGGTCTTAAGCAAGCACCTAGAGCATGGTATTCCAGATTAGACCAATAGCATTAACAGGGATTGAAGAAAGGATGTGCATATAGTAATCTATAATTTAAATTAGAAGGTGAGCACATGATTGTTGATGTTGTATATGTAGATGACATCATATTTGTAGGTAGTAATGATAAAATATATAGAATATTTTCTATGCATATGCAAGCTGAATTTGAGATGTCAATATTAGAGGAGTTTCAATTTTTCCTTGGCTTACAAATTGTACAAACTAAGAATGAGATATTTATATCTCAAACCAAATATGCTAAGGAAATTTTTAAGAAGTTTAGTATGGATGATAGTAGACAAATTAGTACCCCCATGATAACTGGCTATAAGATAAGAAAATCAAATAAATTTCTAGATGCAAATTAGACATTGTATAGGTCAATGATTGGAATTTTACTATACCTAATTGCATCAAGACTAGATATAATGCAAGGAATATGTATGGTAGAAAGGTTTTATGATGCACCAAAAGAATCTCATGTCAATGCAATGAAAAGAATTTTTTAGATATATCAAAAGAATTGTTGATTATGGGTTGTGGTATCCAAAGAGAGGATTTTTCTTTGAAAAAATACACAAATTTTTATTGGAAAGGAATTATAGATAAGAGAAAAACCACCAATGGTGGAGAATTATTTCTGGGAAAAACAATGATTTCTTAGGTGAGAAAGAAGGAAGAATTAATCACTCTATCCACTGTAGAAAGAGAATATGTAGTAGCAGTAACATGTACTCAGGTCATCTAGATGAAGCAAACACTAAAGGACATCAAGGTTGAATAAAAAACCCTATTTCAATTCTTTGTGATAATTCAAGTGCCATAAACATATCAAAGAATCTAGTTATGCACTCTAGAACAAAGCATATATCAGTCAAGTATCACTTCATTAGAGAAAAGGTTGTAGAAAAGGAGGTTAGCATGGAATATGTTCCCACTAAGAACAGGTGGTTAAAATTTTCTCCAAGCCTCTTCCTAAAGAAAATTTTGAGCATTTGAGGCATAAACTAGGAGTGATTGCTCCAACAACATATCACTAAATATTAGTGAAAGGGCATGAATCCAGGGGGGGCATAATTGGTACTTTATTTATCCCTATTGATGGAGAATGAGATCAAGTTGGGAAAATTGGTTTTAAATTTTTTTAATGAATTTGTGGTTACATAATGGGTATGTGCAGGATCATCATGGAAAAAAAAGGCCCTTAAGTGGCAAAAAATTTAGAAAAATCAGATTTAGTCAACTTGACGTAAAAAATTGAATAAGTTATCCATATTATTTCAAAAATATGTAAGAATAGACTCTGTAGAAAATTGGATGTAGTTTCTAAACTATTAGGTTTTTGAAAAAAAAAATCTATTTGGTGAAAATCTAAAATTTCAATGTAGTGCTACTTAAATTTCAGGGGAAAAAAAGAAGTAGGTGTTTGTCTGACCACCCTAACCACAATAAAATGATAATATTTTTTATAATTTAGATATAAGTAGAGGACTCATGCCCCAATGTGATGCATATTTTTTTGTAATTTTTTCCAAGTAAATAATTAATTATGAATTTTTTTACAACTTTTTAAAACATATAAAAACTCATATGACCACCTTAACTTGGTCAAAACTTCATGAAATTCATTTTTTTTAATCCTATAGTATGCAAAGCATAGAATGTGACACATGTTTTGGATTCAAAAAATTTGATACCGTTTGAAAGCTATAGATGTTTTTCAATCACCTATCAATCAAGACTTTAGTCATAATTTGAATACAAAATGAATAATAATTACTTATTAAATTAAAGTAAAGAATAATTTATATAAGTGGAAATTTGAGAATCTCCTTATAAAACCCTTTTTTTTTCACCAATTTTGGGTAAAAAAATAATCAGCCACATACCCATCATATTGCCACTTTTTGGCTCATCATGATCCTGCACATACCCTAATGAAGGATTCCCTCTTTCTCTTTGAATTTATTTCCAAAATGGGAATATGTTTTTATGAGGAATCTTCTCTTTTCCATTGATTTCAAAGGGGGAGAAATGTGAGAAAATGCTCAAAACAATAGAATGGATTAAAATAGCTCATTTGGAATAGAGCATTAGGTTTTTAAATCAATGAGAAAGGTGGATATTGTTGGCATATCATTGTCATTGATGTCAAAAGTATATATCATGCAAGAAATTCTAGTGGAATGATGACAAAGAGATGTGGATCAGGTTTTGGAAGCACTGGTATAGGATGTTGGTGAAAGAAGAATGATTATATAGATGTAAATTTTTCTCAAATTGTTGCAATGTTGACAAAATGTTGTCATCTTTCTACAACAATTATCTCTAGGTATTTGAATGAAAATCTAGTGATAATCTCGATCTGGGTTTTGTGAGTACATTCTAGGTACATAATTGGTAGGTTTAGAGGATGTATAATATTCTAAGAAATGAATCATGTCAACTCTTAGTTAGAATTAGGATTTAGTAGTTAAACAATAGGGTTGTAGTCATGGCGCCTTAATAGATTTTCCATTTTGTCATTGACTTCTTGTTGGAGGTTATAGGTCACATAAGTCATAAACTTATGTCATCAAAATAATGTTGTGATTGGCCCCATTACCTAGTATTTTCATTTGTGTCACTTATGAATCCTTTTGGAGATCAAAAGGTGCATGCTCAATAGTTCTATATACAATAGCTATTGCTAAGGTACCATGAATCATAGAAAGATCTGTCAAGCCATCTTATAGTTTAGCAATATGTGATGGAACATGTTCACCATCTATATTCAAAGGTTGATGATCCGACAGTGCCCGCTAGCCCACAACACCTATGGTCATACCCCATCTATACCTCATAGGGGAGAGAGGAATGTTTGAGATCAAATAGTGTTTTGATCAGATGGAGGAAAAATAATTTGGTGGATCTGATAGACACGTAGCAATATATCTTGATCACTTCACATCACTATTGTGAAGTGAAGTAATGAGATGGTTCTCTTGATGATCGATGGACGTAAGAAGGAAGTTGAAGCTAATGTCTAAGGTGAGCAGGTGGTAGTAGCTTTCCAACCTATTAGGATTCTATGGGCCCATGTCATTTGCTAGCAATATAGTAAGGTACATGGCATATTTGAATAGTGGGTGATCTAATGGTCATCACTAAGGTTACTCACATCATAGTATTGAATGGTGGTTACTCAAGAGTTGGAGTGATATGTGATCAACATGATCGATGATGGAGATTTAAAGGAAGGATCACTTGATGCTAATGATTTAAAGGTGTGATGATAATCATGCGAAGTGATGAGATCGATAGTGTAAATTTAAAGATGAAGAAATACTACAATTAGTTCTATGTGAATAGAGACTCAACCAAAAATATGCTTTTCTCAAAGTTAATTGGATAAAATACACCAACAACCAATATGGTTATAGATTTAATTCAGAAATTGATGGCACAGATCATGATGTATATTGGGGTCTAAATCAGATTGAATAAATAGAGAATATATTAAATCCATATCTGATTCTAGGGTTGGTCAGAGAGATAATGTGGGAAAATTCTTTGTAACAAAAGTAAATGTTGTGTAGATCAATGCAAAAGGATGGAATTGAAGAAGATATCCTAGAACCCTAATAGAAGATATGAATGTGGTAGAGAATTTTGAGGCAATCACCAATGGTGTGTAACAACACAAAACAAATGGCTAGAATAAGGTAGGAGTGAGTTGAAATGGAGAAGTTGGAGAAGAGTGTGTGCATTTTGGTCAAAGGGTAATGTGAACTCTTTGAGGTGGATAGAGAATGCATTAAACAAAAAGGGGAAGAGTAAAGATAAAAAATGGTGAGTAGACCAGAGAAGAGAGTTGTTGTGGAAACAACAAAAACATGAGTAGTTGTAACATTGATCTGTGTTCTTAATGAACAAATTGTAATAATCCTTTATATTGTAAATTTGATTGGTTGGTACTCAGAATAGGGGATTGATTTCTCCTTAGGTTTTTTTTCTTAAAATTTGTAATAGAAGGTTTTTTATTGAGGTGGATTAGGACAATAGCTCCTCAAAGTATTGTGCACTATGGTTTTTCTCATCATGGATTTTCCACATATATCTTGAGCTATTTGTTCCTTGTTTATGTGCTTGTTTAAATTTCTATATCTGATATTTCAATCTACAAGTTAAGTTGTTTTAAGAAGTCAGTCTACTCAAAAGGTCTAATAGTTAAAATTTTAATGTATACTGATTCACCCACCCTCTTAGTAGATTGTTATGCTCGAAAAAACTTAGTGCAAAACTTAAATCTAGGGTTGAAATAGACTCCAATTTTTAGAATTTTTTTGTACAACATCGAGTTCACCAAAATGAAACATAGAAAAATAGGGATCATACAATTTGAAATGGGGAAATTTGGGGTGATGAACCTATCTTTCCTATTTTCATAGGGAAATGAGATTCATGCAAGGATTTTACTTGTAACCCTTAAGTGAGTCAACTCAATGAGAGAATCTATTGATTTCCTTATGATTGAGGAATGGGGTATCGACCTAAACAACAATTTTGGGAGAAAAAATAAAATATAAGAAATCTACTTCATTATTCTCATTAAAAATTGAAATATAAATTTAAAGAACAATACAAACAGAAATAGTAAACTTTCTATAGATCTAAAAAGGGTTAAGCATTGTGTACCAGTTACCAAAAAGCAATTTCAGGAGGCAAACTCGAACTCATTCACCCATGAGTAAATGGATCTTTGATTAGGAATTTCAACCAAATTTTGGGAGCCTCTAATACCATTTTGTATCATCTATTTGATCTGGGTTTCAATGTTAGAAGTTTGCAAATAAATCATGTAGGTGAGTTTTTCGTGGCTTGATGAAAACATTTTTTTTTTTGAAACTTTGACAACTTTTCCAATTTTTGTCTTTATGATATATTGAATCCTTCTTCATCCTAAGATAAAAAACACAAAAAAAAGGGGGGAACATTGTTTTTTCTTGGTAAATGGGGGTTTCTCTTGGTCAAACATCATTTTCGTAATTGAACCTTGAATTGAAATAATGAAAATATAAAAGGAATGATGAATGACCAATACTATGTTGCAACTCTTAAATAAAAATTTAGAAATCTAATTATTGATCTTGATCTTGCATGAAATGGCTTCAATGGATGTGGATCTTGATGCCTGAAATATGACTTAAATGCTTGACTTTATCTTTGAAACCTACATCACAATGTTAGCTCCAAAAACATGAATAATTGAAAAAGACTTTGACATGATGCTTGAGATCTTGATTGGTGCAATAAAACACTAATAAATATGCACTTGAATACCCTTGATCATAATATATTTTCTCTTGTAAACTTAAATTATGCTCTCATGAATTTTCTCATTAATAACTTCTAGGCTTGATTTGATAAAAAGAGCATGTATTTATAGGTATTTGTCCTTAATTTCCAAATAAAATAAACATTACAGGATGACATTAGAATTTGAATGGGGGGACATTAAAATACTTCCAAAAACATATTTAATATTTATGTTCAAATGCCTAGGTAGGACCCATTCATCCATGGGTGAATGGGTCCTAGGTCCCAGGTATGTGCAGGATCATCATGGAAAAAATAGGCCCTTAAGTGGCAAATAACTCAAAAAAATTAGAGTTAGGCAACTTGACGTAAAAATTTGAATAAGTTATGTATATTATTTCAAAAATATGTAACAATAGAGTTTGTAGCAAATTGAATATAGTTTCTAAAATACTAGGTTTGTTAAAGAAAATAAAAAATCTATTTGGTGAAATTTTTAAATTTCAATGCAATGGTACTTAAATTTCAGGGAAAAAATAAGAAGTAGGTGTTTGTCTGACCACCTTAACCACAATAAAATGATAATTTTTTTAATAATATTTTAGATATAAGTAGAGGGAGGACTCATGCCCTAATGTGATGCATATTTTTTTATAATTTTTTTTCAAGTAAACAATTAATTATGAATTTTTTATTACAACTTTTTAAAAAACTATAAAAACTTGTATGTCTAACCACCTTAACTTGGTCAAAACTTCAACAAAATCAATTTTTCTTTTTTTCATCATATAGTATGCGAAGGATAGAATGTGATGAATGTTTTGGATTCAAAAAATGTGATATTGTTTGAAATCCATAAAAAAAATTCAATTAGCCTGTCAATCAGGACATTAGTCGTAATTTGAATAGAAAATGAATAATAATTACTTATTAAATTCAAAGTAAAGCATAATTTATATTGGTGGAAAGCTAAGAATTCTTTTAAAAACCCTTTTCATTTTGTCAATTTTGGGTAAAAAAATTGTTGTCAGCCACATACCCATCATATGGCCACTTTTTGGCCCATCGTGATCCTGCACATACCCTCCCTATTCCTAGAACACACATTAATCAAGGTAAATTTTTATGTGTTGACATTAATTGTTGACAAGTTTCCCCTTCAGAAAATGTAATTTATTAGGCTTGTATAAATAAAATAGGGCTCATTAAGGAATAATGAAGTCCATTTTAATTGAGGGGACCCAAAAAAAGTGTGCAAATGTAAAGTACATTTTTCGACACTACATTTGTATCTTGAAGTTTTTCAACATTCAACACATCATTCTTATTATCACTAGCTTTCAAAATGGAAATATTATAATTTGGCATTTTTTTGGTAAATATTTGAAAATATTTGTTGGGTGGGGAAAAAGAGTTATTTCTTTGATCATTAACACCGCCAATCTAGATGTGATTAAAATCAATGAGGTCTTTCACAATATGTTTAAGATGCTTACATTATTTTGTATCGTATCCATTTGTTGGTGATAATGGAAAAAGGAATTTGAGTTAAATCTTGGAGGTAAGGGATTAGTGGTATTAGTGGCTCTAATAGGAGGTAAGGTAACTAAGATCTTACTCAGAAGTTGCAATATTATGGAGTGAAGGGTATTAGGTAATGGGGTAAACTATCTACTCCTTTCCCTAAATGGATATGGATTTTTTTTTATGGAATTCACTTGGGAGTTAACATGTTGACTTGTTTAAGGTGTATTTAGTTGTAAAAAGATCATATTTTATTTCTTGAAAGATTGAAAATTGTTATGGGGCATAGATTCAAATTTTTCAAATTTGTTAGATGGATTTTTTGCTTCACAATAAGTAACCAATTTTGATAGTCATGAAGGGCTATGCACAAGTGTGTAAAGGATGGAAACTTCATCATCCCTAGTTTTTCTTGAATACTGGTTTACAAATTTTTAGTGAACATTAAGGAGCATAGAAAAATAGGTTAGGGGTTCAAAACATATGGTTTTATACTAAATTTGGAATGTTTCACCAAAATTACTATAAACAGAAAGGGAAAATGTGGTGTAACAAACCTACATATTTTCTATTTCTTTTAGGAAATGAGATCCTCCAAGATAGATTTAACTTTCAGCCCTTGGGTGAGTCAATACTATGGAAGATCTGACAATTTTCTTTATGTGTGTGGATAGGGAGTGAAGTTTAAACACCAATTTTGGGAGATGAAAATGAAATAGAAAATGACCTCAAATATGTAACCTCAGACCTAATTCATGTACACCAAGCATAGGTCTAACAGAAAAGTTCAATTTTGTAAAAAATTAATGAGTGGAAGACACTTAAAACATACCTCGAAAATGGTTGCAAAGTGTCTTGATTGGTTGCAATGTGTAGGACCCCCATTAAAAAATGGCGAATGGGTCCACAAATGTATTTTTAAACTAAATTTTTGGGAGCCTCCAAAGATTAATATGAGATGCAATTTCCATTGGTTTCAAAAAAAAATTATGAAAAATGAGCTCCAGATTTGAGTTTCTATCACATGATAGCTTTTCTTGCAACTTTGACAACTTTTGCATCATTTAAAAGTTTGCACTTTAGAGATTTTCAATCTTCAATTTTCCTTCAATCTAAAATCTGTAACAAAAACACAAGAGGGAAATATTTTTTTTTGTTAATGGGGGTTTTCCTTGGTCAAATCCCATTTTTTGTTGGCATATTGTTGTCATTGATGTCAAAAGGGGATCACTTGTGAGATGGAACTAATCTTGCATGATAGAGAGTCAACATTGATGTCAAAATATTGTCATTAATATTTGAGGAAGATGGTGAATTTTGGATCTCAAAGATGGAGTTAATGTTGCAAATGTTGTTAAAAGTATTGCATTATAATCATGTTGTTGCAGTGAGTTTCTTTATCACTCAAAAGCAAGATCTAATTCCAAATCTGACATGGGTTTTTTTTTAAGTATCATAGAAATATATTTGGCAGGACCAAAGGTTGAAGGCTATGCTCTGAAAAGAATTACTTGTGCTCTTGGCTAGAATTAGGGTTTTCTAGTTAAATCCTAGGTATACACAATCATGGCACTAGAACAATTCTTCTAATTTGTTGGTGATTTGTGTTTGTCTATTGTAGGTAGCTTAAGTGATAACTTAAGCCTATTATATCATGTGGGGAACTAGCCCCTCTCACTTAACATTTACCAATAGCTGAGAAGATATTTGTGGCATTTCAGTATTTCCTAAGTCTTGCACAAATATTTCCTTTTAGTGAAATTAATGATGTTGGTTAAGACTCCCAAATCTAATGATCTCCCCACCAGCCTGTTGAGTCAATGGTGGATCTTGGATAAATCCCATGGGGACACACAAATTGGTGGAAAGTAATCTAGAGTGGATAGTGGAACCTACAGTGGCAGAAGTCAAAATTATTGGTGCATGATGTCATCCTGGTTGGTTGGAAGAATGAGGTTGATCAACAACCGTGATAATGTCGAGGTAGAAAATTTGATGGTGCCCTCTAGCCCATGACACATGTGGTGGGACCTATTCATATCTTCTAGGGAAATGGGGAATGGTGTAGATCAAACAAATTTGATCAAACGATGTGCATTGATGGAAGACTAAACTTTCATAGATCATCCTACCACATGTGGCCTCATCGCTTCACATCATTATTGTGAAGTGAAGCATTTTAATGCAAGCAAGCGATAAGGGATAGAGAGGTGACACTTGGCACAAGCCCATTAGCCCATGAAGTTCTTATGGGCTCATTGTCAGCTCTAACAAGATAGTGGAGGATGGCATAGATTGATTTATAGGTAATCCAATGGTGATTGCTACATTAAGGAAATGCAGGCAAATGTTCTTAAAGAACACTATCAATGAAGGAAATTTAAAGGCATTTATCAGATGGTTGTTTGTTAAAGTTGTGACAATGAATGAAGAACATAAGATTGTGGTGTGAAGGGAGAAGTTTTATGGCTTAGTTTTAGATGAGTTAATCATGAACAACTATTTGTAAACAAGGCTTCACCTACAAACCAACTTGAAAATGGAAATTTATTAGTCTAACTACCTCAACAGTAGATGTAATGTGATTGATGCAAACAATGGAAGAACAGATGGCCATAGAGACAAGAATCAAGACCAAATGAAAAATCCAAAGGAAAGCATTTACTGCATATATGATCTTAGGGTTTGGAAGAATAAAAATGAAGGAAAATACTCTACACTAGGAATTAATGTTGTGTGGCTCAACGCAGTTGGAAGATAGTGATGGAGATATTCACCCTAACAAAGGATTAGATTATAGTGGAAGATCCAAAGGCATTAATAATTGATGATTACTACTAACAACATATGAGAAGTGTTAAAATGGTGTACGTGTGTAAGAGTATAGTGTGGAGATATGATACAAAGCTCCTATGACAACTAGGATATACAGAATAATAGGAAAGGAGAGTTGTTGAAGAGTATAGTGGTGCATTGAGGTAGACATAGAATGAACTAAAGAAGAAAGAGAGGAGCAGGGCTAGTGTAGTAAGGTGTAGATCAAAGAAAGAGGTTTCAAAAAGTAGCAACAAATAGTTGAGCAATTACAAAGAAATTTGTAACATTGATTTGAGTTCCTTAAGAAAAAATTGCAATTATCTTACATGTTTTAAATCTAATTGGTTGGTTCCATTTGATAACTGAGTTGGTGCTCAGTTCATGGGATAGGTGTCTCCTTAGGGTTGGTTCCCTTAAAAGTTGTAATAGAGGATTTCATTGTGAGGATGGATTAGGACAGTAGCTCCTAGCAACATTTTCTCACCATGGTTTTTCCCATCCTAGTTTTTCCATGTATATTTATTGTTGTGTGTTGATATTTCATGTGCATGTGCTTGTCATATCAATTTTGTTTTAATATACACATCTAGATTAAGAGTTATGTTTGCATCTTGTTCTTGAAGTTTAAAATTTGTGTATCTACTGATGCACCCCCCTCTTTGTAGATTGTTGTCTTCCAATAATTGGTATCATAGCCCTAGGCTCCCTAGGAGTAGCTTAACTAGCTTGGGTAGATCCTTCACTTTGTGAACATATGGCCAATCAAAAAATATCTTCCTCAACCAAGAAACCCAAGTTTGATGGAATGGATTATGCCTATTAGATCTCATTTATGAAAGGAATTTGGGAGCCTTAGGTTTTGATGTATGGATGTCACTAGTAATTGGGTACACACCACCTATCACTCCTACTAATGTTGTGGCTAAAAATAATAAATTAGAACAATGAAAAGGCATGGTTCGCTATGATGAATAGCTATCTAGGTTTGTGCACACCAAATTTATCTATTGTAAGAATGCACAAGATGTCTAGGATGCATTGAACAAGATTTATGAAGGAGATGACAAAGTAAAACTAGAAAAGCTACAAATAATGGAAGCTAGATTTGAAGGACTAAGAGTGTCAAAGGAAGAAAATATTGTAGATTATCTTTTAAGAGTTAATGATATTGTCAACTCTATCAAAGGACATTGAGAAGAGTTGAAAGAAGATGTGGCTATATTGAAAGTTCTTAGATCAATGACATACAAGTATGACACTAAGATCTCTGCCATAGAGGAAGGAACTAAGATCTTTGCCATAGAGGAAGGAACAAAAATTGAAAATCTAACTCTAAACGAGCTACATGGTATATTCACAACCAATGAGATGAGGATGAGAGATGAAGAAACTTCTAGGAAAGAAGCCGTTTTCAAGACTATTACCATGGAGAAGAATATTTTTCCCAAGGAAAATACGGCAGAATTGATTCCATCTGAGGATGATGTGATTGATGAAGAGGAGGAAAACTTCATTAGGAGATAAGAAGAGGATCCAAAAAATACAAAGGTAAGTTTCCCTTTAAATTCTTTGAATGTGGTAAAGTAGGTCATTTCACTGCTAAATGTCCCTACAATAAGAAAAGCAACTTTGAACAAGAAGTAGATGACAAAATGAAGAAACTCTACTACCCTAAGAAAATAAATTTTTAGAAGAAAAGGAAAATCCTATACATCCAAGAAGATAGTGATGTATTAGAAGACTACAGTAGCTTAGATAGTAAATAAAACTATACTTTTTTTGTGAGAAAGAATAGTTTATTTTTATGGAAAAATAATTTAAGGAGCATAAGAATGCAAAGGCTGGAGACCTTCCTAAAGAGGGTGAAGAAGGAATGGTTGATCTAGAGGGAGAACTCATCTATAATCTACATGAGGTCGATGATCTCAAAGATGAGATTGAGAAGGTAAAAAGAGAAACCAAGGAGGAAGAAAAAAATGTACAAAAAGATTCAAGAAAACTAAGCAAGGAACTAGAAAAATCTACCTAGAATGTGGTATATTTGAAGCTAAAGCTAGAAGAAGCCAAGAGAGAAAAAGATGTGATTCAATATAAGTTGAAAGTTGAAGTGGAAAGATGTATGAAGCTTGATGGAGAGATCATTTCTATTAGAAGAGATCTTCAAAAGGTGAAAGAACAAATAGATAAAGAACTCAAGTTGAAAGGTGGGTCAAATATTTTAGGTGAATTATTAAGCACCGAAAAGCCCAAAAAAAAGAAAAATTAGGCTTAGGTTTGGAGAAAGGAAAAAGATCATTTATTCATACTTCTATAAAATTATGTAAAAGATTTAGAGTAGAGGAAAAGTCTAAATCTATCAAGGAAAGTAACTACAAAGTGTCTAGAATGAGAAATATGCAAATGAGGAGAAAACTAAAGAAGAAAAGAAGCCTAATGTAAACAAGAAGGATAGCCAATACAATTTTGTTCACCAAAAGGAAAAGAAAAGATTCAAAAGGAAGGATGTTGTTGGGTTTACTAGGGTGAGAAAGTCAAGAAGGTGGATGCACAAAAGACCCCCTCCTCAAGTACCAAAGTATATGACCAGGTACTCCACATATTTCTATTGATACTATTATTCATGTAATCAGTTTGGTCATAGGGCTAGAGAATGTAGAATTATTCGTAAAAGGATTTGGTGGTACTTTTAAAATCCATGGTCATTTCCATAAATTTTTCTTCTTGAACCTCTAAGTTTCCTCCATTTTCTCTGATTAGGGCTCAAAAATTGCATAAAAGGTTTAAACCTTTATATCATAAAACCCCTAAATCCTTGGCATGCACTTTTTTTCTAAAATCATGTTAACCTCCTAAGCCTAGTTCCTAGTCATTCTAGTTAAAACTTATGTCGAAAGTGGTTATTCTTTGACTAGCCCCTTTACTTTTTCTTTCACTTGTAGGCATAAATATTTTTTGTCCCCTAATTCATATGTCCTCAGGTGGCCCCCTTTCAAGTCATGACTTATATGCATGTGTGTATTAACTCTTTAAGTGTGTAGATGGGATCTTGATCAAATGATGAATGATAAAGTCAATTCATTGAATTCATCATAGTCATTCCCTGCTAGCCCAATGAGAATAAAATATTATTTTTTTAAATGTAGCAAGGCAAGCAGGCTTCTGTTGTGTGGTGTGTACATAGTGTGGATCCTGTGGTCTTCAGGCCTAGTGATAGTGGTGGTGATCAAGCGACCCAGATTTAAAGTAGGTGATTAGATGGTGCTTGCTGCAAGGTTGCCATTTCATGGGTTTTCAAAATTTTATAACCTCTAAGATGAGGTTATGAGGTTCAAGTTTTTACTAAATTGGTGATGCGCGATGAAGATTTGAATGATTTTTTATCCAATGATTAGTGTTTGAAGTTATGAGTAGTGAGGAATAGGCATTGGATGTTGGCGTAAGTAAGATAAATCGACAATCACAATTCAAAGTGTGATTTCCCAATGGTTAGTTGCTCCTATTCATGGGTATTAACCACACAGTAATAGTGCGTCCATTTCTTAGCTACCTGATCGACTCCAAATGACTTCAAATCAAATTATTGCACTTCTTTCAAGGCTAAAGTAATTATTGAGTAGCACCATTTATTTCCAAAAGTGTTGTAGTGGTTGTATTCCTTGTCAAGGTATGTTCTTCCTATTTTGATCATGTATTTCATAGGGGTGCCATGTATGCTTTCATAATGCCATCAATGTTGGAGTGTGCTCAAGATTTTAATGGCATTCATGTCTAGTTTTTACATCATTTTGGGTGGAAATCCTTGATGGAATGTAGTTTGATATGGGTGCTTTGGTCTGAAACCCTAGTTTAGTTAGGGTTAGCAATTTCAAATTCAAATATGAGCTATTACTACACTATAAAGGAAAATTTTATGTATTTTATTTGGGTTCAATTATCTATAAAATTTTGTAAGTCTTTGGTCTTAGTTTGCATAGTTTTTTTGTGTTACACCTAGAAAGGAAATGTTGTAATGTTTTCTTTCTAATACCAATAGATGACCCAAATTTTCATTGCATTCTTCTCTTAAATATTGTATCAACTCTATCATCTTCTCTAGTTTTGTACTCACTATCTTTGAATCAATATAATCAAGGATTGTTTTTGATTCTCACTCACATTTCTTTATCCTAAATCTTTTATTCATTAGTTTCTCTTCAAGGAGTAGAGTAATTTCTTTCAATTCATATGTTAAGGTAGGGATTGGTCGAGCCCATAAAAGAATATGAAAATCATGGTAAAACCTTTCCTGGGAATTGGATATTCCAACAGGTGACCAACATCTCTCTATGGACGTTCATTTACTTTTCAAACTAGGGGGCATATACTTTAAATGGCGTTGAAAAATATATGCACTAAGAACTAGTTTTGGTCAAATCTTTAGCAGAAATAAATACTGGAGAGGAATTCTATCTACGCTACAAGAAGGTAATGCAAAGTTCTTTAACTCTACTATGCTTCAATTAAAATAGAAACCTTAACAGCTACGACTGAAGCACAAACTATGAACTAACCTTATGTTGTAGGAACAGGCATAGGGATGGATTCTCTATGCTGCAGGAGCAGTACAAGACTGAGTTTGTATGAAAACTTCAAAGATGAAAGCTAACTGAAGATTAATAGAAAAGAACAACTAACTAACTAGCTACAGATACCTACTAAGTGGCCCCCCTTAGCAAGCATCTATTGATTACACAAGTGCTGAACTCAGAACTTCATCAAGCTTTATTCATGAAAATAGAATGGTATACATTGCTTTGTTGATATGGAAACTAACAACAAAATCTGTCTCTGATCATGCAGATTATGCTTCTTATTATCATACTGACTCTTACATGATATCTGCTATCACTATGCTTCTATCTCACTCTAACTATCATTTCTTACTCACTATCTCTACTCTCTCACGTAGGAGGAGTATCTTATTTTTAAATTAGAAGAACAACTAACCCTATCAAAGAAAGACGTGGAAGTAAAGTGTATCACAGAATCAAGGAACAAACTTCATAAATGAATTTATGTGCTCAACCCAATCCAGAGAGAATCTAGTGCTCCACTATTTCTAGATTGACTTGTCATTAAAAATCTTTCCCAACGGTTTCGGTCAAAGAGTCTTCGCTGGAGCTTCCTTGAAGTCATGCAAGAAATGGACTTTACTGCAAGGCCGAGATCGGCTGTGCTTGATTCGATCATTCTTCAGCAACCTGCGAAACAAAAAACAAAAGATGTGAAAGAAAAGGCATATGGTACATACATGATATCCATTCATTAATCACACATTTTAATCTATTTCATCATTCAAAAACTGTATGCGATATACCAGTCATTTAGGGAGTCAACAAAGTAATAAATGTAATCAAGTCAACATCATAAGCTGCAAGAATATGAAAATATTATGCTACAGGATATCCCCATAAAAGGTTTCAACAAAGTTTAATCAGCCATAAAATAACAAAAGTAAAGATATTAAGAGTCCATCATAATATCCAAACTATGAACATATTTTAAGCTCACCATTCTACCCCCTACTTAGCCCAATGTTGGTCCTCTAGCATTAACTTTCTTGGTGGTTTCTCTGAAGTCTGTGGTTGCTACATGACTATGAAATGGATTTCCAAACCTGTAATAAAATCCTCTGAAATCCTGGCACCTTTCATACCTTCCATCTTTTAAATCATCATTAAGATTTGTAGCCTGGTAAGGATAGAGGGGCCACATTAGCACAGGAGGTCTGAATATTAATGGCAACCACAGTTCAAATCTCGTTTGAAGTCCCAATTGTATGTATGTGCTTGATCTTTTAAGAGCTGCTGTGAAATTTAGGGGACTGTGAGGTTCAGATCTTCTTAATCCAATAGTTAATCTTTCCCATCTTTTGTCACTTCTGGTATATGCCAGTCTCCAAAATGAATATTGTTGTGCCTGAAATTCATCATATACCTGTTTCCTAATATCAAATATCTTTTCTCTGGCTGTAACATTATTAATGCCATATGTCAGAGCAAACCAATCTTTCAGCAATGCATGGGGGTTTGAACTTTGAGAGTGTAATAGAACAGGCTCAATTTTCTTAGCCTCCTCATATGTTTCCCACTGTCTGCCATAGTTCACTTCATTTGCTTCCCATGACATAAATGCTCTCAAATGAATATCACCTATATATAAAAGAGGATTCCATTCTATTTCAAATGGAATTAAAAAGCCATGTAAATAGAATTCACACAGAGAATTTCTTAACCAATTAGGGGCTGCCTGGTATGCTTCGTAAAATTCTATGGCAGTGTGAAGTATAGGATCTTGGTTTCTAGAAATTCTCATCAATTGGAACCACAAAAACTGTTCCTTAAGACATAGAGCATAAACTCTAGGTGGTGGTAAGCATTCCATAATCTGACTTGTTACTTTTAACATCTCATCCATTTTTGCTTTCAATTCAACAATTTCCTATTTCTGACTTTCAATTTCCTTTTTCAATTTCTTCCTTTCTACTTCCCATAGACTTTGTTGTATGTCAGTTTAGGCTATGTGTCGAAAATTCAGGGTTTGCAATGTAACTGGTTCCCAATTAGCTCTAACATATTCCAGAAACTCAATTAAAAATGTCTTCCTATAAACAACAATGGCTTTGCAAGTTGCAGGATTAAATGTAACTTCACTAGGCACATTCAATTGTTCAATCTATTCTTGCTCTGACTGCAAAATGAATTCTGATTGCTGCAGTGGAGAGGACTGTGCTTCCTCAGAAAACTACATAGCAGTGGTAGCCAAGTCATCAAGATTTGGTAACCCTTGCTCATTATTCCCTATTTCTTTTGCCTCAACTTGTTCCTCTTCAGGGACAAATGAACTCTGAGAAACATTAAATTCAGACTCAACAGATCCTTCTGAAATTACAATAACTTCCGGTTGAGGTGAGGCAGGGGAGGTCTTAGATTGTTTCCTTGTGGAGACTCTTGTTGGCACTGATGCAGCTATAGGAGGCGTTCTAGTAGCCTTCCTTTTTCTTGTCTGCTCAGAGGGCTCTACCCTATCAGAGGATGACGGTGAACTGGTGATAGCAATAGGTGTTGTTGTAGGAGAGACGACTGTAGGGGATGATGCTGTAGGAGAAGGACATTGCCTTTTCTAAAAATGAGGGTCAGATTTTGGGGACCATTTTGTCTTTGGTTTACCCTTTTCTCTCCTAGTGACAGACCTAGTTTGTACCATAGTAGAGGATTTAGGTGTGAAAGCTGCAGGACCAGGTTCTACAGGGGTAGATGACCCTTGCCCTGTTCCACTGGTAGATGTAATTTCTTTCTTTTTTTTCTGAGGCCGTGGGGTAAGTACCCTAGGGTGTTGTGGAATTTGCAAGCTCTTTTGGGCAACGAATTGTTGCCAGGAAAGAGGTGAGACATTTCTTAAAGAGCGCTCAATTAGTAATTTGATAAGGCCATGGTGAGTTACAAAATTATCTTTCCCTTGTTGGGTTCCATGGGAACTTTGTTCTAGAAATTTTAACAGAAAATTTGGAACATTTACAACTAACCCATGCCTTATATGGCTTAATAATTTGAAATGATGAGAATGCAGGTAGGAGAAATGGCCTTCACAGGTCAAATACCTGATTGTATAAGCAACATACTTAGAATAAGGAGGAGGCAATGATACTCACTTGCATCCCTACTTGGAGACTTCCAAAGGTTTGTCAGTGGGCATTGAAAACTCAGCCCTTGCAGCGGCAGCATCGGAAGAAAAATTTTCTCCAACGGCTGGAAACCCGGTTACTTCAGCAATTCTATCTTCAGTTGCAACAAATGTTAGACCCCATACAGTAGCTTTCCCTTTAGAAAGGGTTCTCAAAAATTCTCCAGCAGCCTCCTCATCAAAAGCATTTAAAATCAAGAAATAATTCAACCATCCATAAAGGTTGAATGCATGGACTGTTTGATGATTTTGGACTGTTT
Organism: Sequoia sempervirens; assembly: GCA_007258455.2. NCBI lineage: Eukaryota > Viridiplantae > Streptophyta > Pinopsida > Cupressales > Cupressaceae > Sequoia > Sequoia sempervirens. The sequence goes on along the minus strand of VDFB02193867.1, from coordinate 643,923,306 downwards.
GACGATTTTACAACAATAATTTATGAGCTACAGGCTCATGTCGCACCAGCTGACCACCCATATTTACAATTTTCCCTTAGCTGAACTCAATTCCTTGCTGAAAATTCAATTTCTCTGTTTCCCTTTCTACTCTGGTTTTTCTTCTGTCGTGTCATCACATTTCCTTCTTTTCCAAAAATGAACTTTTCGAACAAGTAGTTTTAATCATAGTTTACAAGAAAAACATGCAATAAAGAAGGACATGCAATCACATTTGGAAAGTACCAGAAAAGGACTAAAGAAAGGTTATTTGTGCAGTTATGGCAGCGGCGAAAAGACAAGTTTTAAAAAGTGGATTACCCCGCCCCGTACTTAGAGTATGACATGTGTCCTCACATGTACTCTAAAGAATAGGTGAAGATTTTGTAATAATGACTAGTACTGTCATAACAGTAAATGAATAAAATAAAATAAATCAAATATGCGATAAGAAAAGATATGGTGTACCTTTGATAATTGCTTGTACGTGTGAAAAAAATGACGACGTCTGCATGAATTGACAGTTGGGAAAAATATCTTAATTAAGGGTGATGTGAACGAATAAAGTGGATGGGTGATGTGAGTGGATGAGATGAATGAATGGAATGGATGGATGGGATGGATGGATGGAAGATAAATAAGTGAGATGGAGGCAATAAATGAAAATGGAGAAAAAGGGGTTTCCGAAAAAGAAAACCTTTATTATGGGCATATTTTTTTCAAGATTATGGTAAAGCTGTAGGAGAAAGGCTAAAGCCTTCAGCTGCAGTAAGAGTAGTAGGAGGAACCTGAACAAACTACTACATGAATTCTTCCTTTGAGACTAGTTTATGGTACAACCGGAGTCGATGGCCATTAACTAGCAATTTGAAGCGGACTGGATCAATTATCACCAACTGCACAGCTCCATTGTTGAACACATTTTCAACTTCATATGGGACAAGCCAACGTGTTGTGAGCTTACCTTAGTTCTTTTGATAGCTGCAATCATATAACAGAGCCTAATCACCAACAGAAAAGTTCCTGGTTTTGATGTGTTGGTCATGCCATTTCTTCCTTTGCTATTGGATTGCTTCTATGTGTTGCAGGGCCGCTTTTCACATTTCATCTAAAGCATTTAGCTGCAGGAGATGGTCCTTCTATGTTGTAGATATTTCCATATTGAGTTCAAGAGTTGTCCTCAAAGTTTTGTGCTCAAATTCAATGGGAAGCATGGCTGTTTTCCCATAAAGTAGCTCAAAGGGTGTAAACCTAGTTGTTGTCTTCCTTGTAGTTCTATAGGCCCAAACTACTTCAGGAAGTCTATTGCTCTAGTCTTTTCTATGAATCTACACTGTCTTTGTGAGGATCACCTCAATTTCCTTGTTTGTTACCTCTGCTTGACTGTTGGCTTGAGGATGGTAGGGGCTGGACTTCCTATGTTTTATTTTATAGTCATTCATTAGTGTAGTAATCAGATTCGATGTGAATTGAGCTCCTTGATTAGTCACAAGCTCTCTGGGAACTCCAAATCTAGTAAAAATTTATTCATATAGAAACTCAGCAACTTTTTTATCCCGAGCATGAGTCATAGCTTTTACCTCAACCCATTTTGTTACATAGTCTGTGCAAACTAGAATATATGACTTACCATTTGAGGGTGGATCAATTGGTCCAACAAAATCCATCCCCCGTTTATCAAAAGGAGTGACTATGACCTATGGATATAGTGGCATTTCATCTGACTTGGTTGGTCTTCCCATACACTAAAATTTGTCACATTTCCTTGTATAGGCCACAGCATCCTTGTGTAATGTTGGCCAATAGTACCCTGTTGTAAGAATCTTCATTGATGTTCTTTTTGCTACAAAATGTCCTCCACATGGTTCATCATGGAAAGCATGCAAGATATCATAAGTCTCATCTTCTCTTACACATCTTTGCATTACTTGGTTAGGTCCAGTATAAAAAAAACAATTTGCAATCCATGAAAAATTAAAACTTTTCTCTATTAACAACTTCTTTTCTTTTGGGGAAAAGTGAGCTGGTATTCTGTTTGCTGCTAGATAATTGGCAATGTCTGCATACCATGGAGTATGTGCAACAATAGCTAACAAATGTTCATTTGGGAACCTATCATCAATGACCTCATGTTCAATAGGTGCAGTTGATTGAAGTATTGATAAGAAGTCAGCTACAACATTAGCTCTTCCTGGTTTGTCAATGATTGTGATGTCAAATTCTTGTAACAACAGGAGCCATCATGCCAATCTACTAGAAATGGCAGGTTTGTTCATTAGATACTTGATTGCTGCATGGTCAGTATGGACGAATATCTAATAACCTATGACATAATGCCTAAATTTATTTAAAGCATACACTACTGCAAGAAATTCTTTTTCTGTAACAGTATAATTGAGCTTAGGACCTTGAAGGTTTTTGCTGATAAAGTAAATAGCATGTTCAATTGAATTCTCTTTTTGACTTAAAACTGCTCCTATACCAAAATCAGATGCATCAGCATGAATGTGAAAAGACAAATTCCATTTTGGACCTTGAAGAGCAGGAGCTTTAGTAAGCAAGTCCTTTAGTTGCAGTAATGATTTTTCAGAGACCTCTATCCACTCAAATTGAGAATCCTTTGTTAACAGGGCATAAAGTGGGCTGACAATTTTACTGAAATCTTTTATAAACCTTCTGTAATACCCTGCATGGCCAAGGAAACTTCTGACATCTTTTTGTTTTTCAAGAGTTTGTAAATTCTGAATTACTTCAATTTTAGCAGGGTCAACCTGAATTTCACTGCTTGAAATACGATGACCTAGAACAATACCTTCTTCCATCATTAGAAAACACTTTTCACTATTTAGAGACAAATTTTTCTCTTTACACCTTTTCAATACCTTTTCTAAATTCACCAGTGCCTCTTCAAATGTGACTCCATAGGTAGTGAAATCATCCATATAAATCTCCATAGAATCATGAGATATATCAGCAAAAATACTAATCACTGCTCTCTGAAATGTTGCTGGCGCATTGCATAGAGCAAAAGGTAAGACTGAATAAGCAAATGTACCCCATGGACAGGTAAAAGTGGTCTTATCTTGATCTTTAGGGGCAATTTTGATCTGATTATACCCACTGTAACTATCCAAAAAGAAAAAATATCTTTTGCCAAACAGTGAGTCTAATACCTAGTCTACAAAAGGTAGTGGAAAGTGATCTTTTTTAGTGGCACTATTCAACTCCCTGTAATCTACACACACTCTCCATTTTCCACCTTTTTTGGGGACAATAACTAATGGAGAAACCCATTGACTGTCAGAGATTGGATAAATAAAACTAGCATCAAGCAAATTTTGAAGTTCACTTTTAACTATTTCTCTAAGTGTTGGATTTACTCTTATTTGAGTTTGCCTAACTGGTAAACAATCTTCTTTGATATAGATCCTATGAGTATAAACTCGAGGATCTATTCCTTGCATGTCCCCATATTCCCATGCAAAAGCTTTATGCTATTCTTGTAGCATTTTTAATAAGTCAGCCTCTTGAGATTGTGACAACTTGCTATTGACATTCAAACAATGATCTGAACACAATTCTATCTGCTTAGTGAGATTACTCATAGAATCTATAGGTAATGTTTGTACCTCTTGTGGAAGCAAGTTATGAAAAATTGCAGGAAGTTTAGGTAGGGAACTCTCAGAATTTGGTTGTTGCAGGAAACATTGAAGATGATTGCCATTTGGGTTAGATGAACTACCCGTATCAGAGTTATACTACAGAATTTGAAAAAGCAAAGCATCTTCACTCTGAAGTTGTGAGAATGGATCATTTTGAAGCATCATTAATTGAGCCAAATAATTGGCTTCTTTAGTTTCTTCCTTTACATCTGGCCAAACAGGTTGGGACAAATCTGGTTGAGGTCTAGCAGGTGGATACAAAGCCAATTTCTTTGTGGACTCTCCATCATAAATGGTCATATCTCCAGAATGACATCCTATAAAAGCATCAGCAGTTGCTAACCATGGTCGACCAAGGATAACTAGATACCCTCCTAAAGTTTCCTTAACCAATAATATTATGAAACCAGTAGAATACTCCCAAGATTCAAGAGTGACAATTACATTTTCTACCATCCCATCAGGTTTAACTGTGGAGCTGTCTACAAGCTGTAGAACTGTGGGTGTAGACTTAATGTTTGAAATATTCAAGGAGTCCATAGCGTGCTTTATCATAACATTGATGGCAGCTCCTAAATCAATCAAAACATTTTTTACAACTTGGCCATTTATATGTATCTGCACTACAGGACTTCCAGGATCAATATACTTTGGGATGACTACATTTCCCAACATTATATTAGCCAATTTCCCTAAGACATGAATTATTTGAGGATCTTTTTTCTTCCATCCAGGCTACTTCAAACAGGCTTCTTTAATAGTTTTTTCAAAAATGGGAACATCTTTAATAGCCTGAAATAAATGGATTTGAATCTGCACACTCTTGAACTGATCCAGAATGTCAAAAGTGGGTTCTTCCATGGATTTAAATGTAATACTTCACAACCTTTGAGGAAAAGGTGGGTTGTCTTGACTTTGCAAAATAGGCTTCTTAGAAACCATATTAGGTATAGACATATGCTCATTAGGAACAACAGGTGCAGTAGATTCTTCAAGGGGAGAATCTGGTATTTTAGTAATCAGAGGCAATTTTGGAGTAGGTAAAGTGGTTCTAGACCTCAGATAGATGTCATTAACATTTAAGACATAAGCTTGATATTGGTTTGCTTCGGCAAGATATGTAGGCTACTGTGTCTGTTGTTGTTGCTTATTATTGGGATTTGGCAATGACTGGGCAGGCATAGGTGTTTGCTTTGGAGGGCCAGGATTTGTGGTAGTTGCTATAGGAGGTGGCACGAGGGCATGTGGTTGTGGCTGTGGAAGCTGCAGAAATCCAGGGGACTAGTTTTGCCATTGTTGAGGGTCTCTCCATTGAGAATTTTATTGCCAATTTCCTGAAGGTGGGGTCCATTACCCTTGTGGCTGCTGCCAACCTCCTTGAGGAGATTGCCATTGTGGGTTCTGATAATTAGGCCAACTTGATTGAGGTGGATTCCAGGGTGGTGGTGGGCCATATGTATGTTGCCATTAGTTATTATAGCCAAAATAAGGATTACCAAAAGTTAGAGGATCTTGAGGCATACCTTGTCTTTGGGCCCATGGTCTTCTTTGTGCAACAAAGAACACTTGATCGTCATCACCTTCTACTTGCTTGAAATCAGTAGGTAGTTGTCTAGCTTCCAAATTAGCCACCATCTTGCATCTGCAGTCACGCTTCTTTTGTCTGCAATATGGATAGAACTTGGCCAAAACTACCTCAGCTTTCTCATGTTTCTTCCAAGCTTTCATAGTGTCCAGTTGTGTAGCCATATTATTAATGATGTCCTGCTTGAAGTCAGATAGAAATTTTGTTATCTCCATCTGGGAAACCCCACCAGAAGAAGATTTCCCCATTGTAGCATGATGACCTCGACCTTTTTTAACTATTGCCCGAGAGTAGTTAAGACATATTTTCTTTATATAATCCCAAGGCAGTTGGGTTATATCACCTCCTCCCATTAGGTCCAGAGCGTCTATACAGGCATCACTAATTTCCCTTAGAAAGAGTAGTTTTTGAGAGTCCTCGTTGAGAGTATGGTTTGAGTTCCTTTTTAGTGAAAATAAAAATCTGAAAATGTAATATTCCAGACTTTCATCCTCCTTCTGCTGAATTCAGAATATGTCATCACCTTTGTTGGCACTCTTACAATATTCCTTATACTTTTCAAGGAATTTCATCTGCATGGCTACCCAACTATCTACAATGCCTCTTCCCAGACTCATGAACCATCTGAGAGCTCCTTCCTTCAAGGTGGAAGGAAATAACTTCAGTTTATGAGTGTCTGTGTTATAGTCATAACTGTGATAGAGGACATCAAATTCGAACAAAAAAGTTTATGGGTCTTTCGTAACCAGGCCATAAAATTTTGGAAGCAAGGAAGAGGGAATGTTTTTAAGGTTGTCAGTATCTCTCTGGGGAACAATGGGAAACTCAAATGTAGGAGGTGGATTATTAGGTGGATTATTTTCCATGTTTGGTTGCTGGAATAACAGAGCGAATGGATTTTCCTTAGGTTCATTGTCAGCTGGGTCAAATGGTAGTTCAATAAACAGGTTTTTAGGGAGGAACCTTCCCAGTGCGTCTCTTCTTCTTCAATGCATGCAGTACGGTGAGTAGTGGCTTGAAATATTTTAAAACTTTTAACTAACAAACTAAACTAATGCTAAAAATGACTTCTGACAAATTCCTAGCTGGTTGCCATCCCCGGCAACGGCGCCAAAAATGGTCGCGCCCATAAAAGGATATGAAAATCATGGTAAAACCTTTCTTGGGAATTGGACATTCCAACAGGTGACCAATATCTCTCTATGGACGTTCATTTACTTGTCAAACCAGGGGATGTATACTTTAAATGGCGCAGCAAAATATATGCACTAAGAACTAGCTTTGGTCAAATCTTTAGCAGAGATAAATACTAGAGAGGAATTCTATCTATGCTACAGGAAGGTAATGCAAAGTTCTTTAACTCTACTATGCTTCAATTAAAATAGAAACCTGAACAGCTACGACTGAAGCACAAACTATGAACTGACCTTATGCTATAGGAACAGGCACAGGGATGGATTCTTTATGCTGCAGGAGCAGTACAAGACTGATTTTGTATGAAAACTTCAAAGATGAAAGCTAACTGAAAATTAACATAAAAGAATAATTAACTAACTAGCTACAGATACCTACTAAGTGGGCCCCCTTAGCAAGCATCTATTGATTACGCAAGTGCTAAACTCAGAACTTTATCAAGCTTTATTCATGAAAACATAATCGTATAAATTGATTTAATGATATGGAAACTAACAAAAAACTCTGTCTCTGATCATACAAATTCTACTTCTTATTATCATACTGACTCTTACATGATATCTGCTATCACTATGCTTCTATCTCACTCTAACTATCATTTCTTACTCACTATCTCTACTCTCATGCAGGAGGAGTATCTTATTTTTAAATCAGAAGAACAAGTAACCCTATCAAAGAAAGACATGGAAGTAAAGTGTATCCCAGAATCAAGGAACAAACTTCATAAATGAATTTATGTGCTCAACCCGATCCAGAGAGAATCTAGTGCTCCACTCTTTCTAGATTGACTTGTCATTAAAAATCTTTCCCAATGGTTTCGGTCAAAGAGTCTTCGTCGGAGCTTCCTCGAAGTCGTGCAGGAAATGGACTTTACTGCAAGGCCGAGATCGGTTGCGCTTGACTCAATCATTCTTCAACAACCTATGAAAAAAAATGTAACAGATGTGAAAGAAAAGGCATATGGTACACACACGATATCCATTCATTAATCACACATTTAAATCTATTTCATCATTCAAAAACTATATGTGATATACCAGTCATTTAGGGAGTCAACGAGGTAATAAATGTAATCAAGTCAACACAATAAGCTGCAGGAATATGAAAATATTATGCTACAAGTTATCCCCATAAGAGGTTTCAACAAAGTTTAATCAGCCATAAAATAACAAAAGTAAAGATAGTAAGAGTCCATCATAATATCCAAACTATGAACATATTTTAAGCTCATCAGGGTTGATGCAATAGGGATTTTCAAAGAATTTTGTTAGTTTTCTTCTTTTGTTGGTTCCTTACTATAGGGAAGAAAGTTTATAGGAAACTAGGGTGGGTCTATTGTATGAGTGTTACTTCATTTATGCACTCTGTGTGGATAAGGCACTATTCAATCTTTGTTCATAAGCCTAAGTCTGAGGTGGATCTAATTTCATTTCAAAATAAAACCTTTTAATTTCCTTTATTTTATTTTATGTTTATTTGAGGTGGATACTTGTGTGCGAAAGTATCAAACAGATGGGTATGTGCAAGATCATCATGCAAAAAATAGGCCCTTAAGTTGCAAAAAATTCAGAAAAATCAGTGTTAGGCAACTTGACGTAAATATTTGAATAAGTTATCTATATTATTTCAAAAATATGTAAGAATAGAATTTGTAGAAAATTGAATGCAGTTTCTAAAATACTAGGTTTATTTAAAAATAAATAAAATCTATTTGGTGAAAATTTGAAATTTCAATGCAGAGTACTTAAATTTCAAGGAAAAAATAAGAAGTAGGTGTCTGTCGACCACCCTAACCATAATAAAATGATAATATTCTTTTGTAAGATTTTATATATAAGTAGAGAACTCATGTCTGGATGTGATGCATATTTTTTGTAATTTTTTCCAAGTAAATAATTAATTATGAATTTTTTATTCCAACTTTTAGAAAATATAAAAACTCGCCTATCTGACCACCTTAACTTAGTCAAAAATTCATGAAATTTAATTTTTCTTTTTTAATCCTATAGTATGTGAAGCATATAATGTGACGCATGTTTTGGATTCAAAAAATATGATACCGTTTGAAAGTTATAGATGTTTTTCAATCAGCCTATCGATCAGGACTTTAGTTGTAATTCTAATAGAAAATGAATAATAATTATTTATTAAATTCAAATTAAATCATAATTCATATTTTTGGAAAGCTGAGAATCTCCTCTAAAAACCTTTTTTATTTTATTAATTTTGGGTGAAAAAAAATTCGTCAGCCACATACCCTACAAATACCCATAATATTGCCACTTTTTAGCGGACCATGATCCTACACATACCCAGACAGTGAATAGATAAATCTCTTTTATATGCTTAGTAGATATAATACCTTAAAGGTATGGCTAACCTTTATGTCAGTGTACACACTAAGCATGAGATATATGATTCATTAAAACTCAACATAAACACACACAGAGATAAAAAAAGTAAATTTTATTTTTAAAATGAATAGTTGTTGAACCAACAAATCAGAACATGACATGAATAAACCATTTAGATCAATGCTTCATTCATTGGAATGGAGTCAACTTAAACACCCACATAATCTGATAACAATCTTTAAATTAACATTACATAATGCTCTAAAATGCTGCATTATAATACTTCAGCATAATATTTCTAACCAATACTTCTAACTAGTATCATAGCACTTAATTCACATGAATCTATAGCTTCATTCAAGCACTAATATTAATTCTGTGAATTAATGGGAAAGAAATAAACCACACACCCATTGAAAACTAATGGACATGAAAAAAATAACACTTGATTATATAAATCCAAAACTCATAAAACAAGCACGTAGGAGAGGAAGTAGTATTGAAATTGCACTACTTAGTATTTTCATGCAATTTTGCAATCAAAATTACAATGATATCATAAACTCCAACCTAGAACAAAACTACTGATAAATATTCTCTATTCCTATTACAATGTTCTTTTGTGTTAAATTACAAAACAACCTCTACCCAACAATGGAGTAGGAACAATAATTAAGGAAAAATAAAACCCTAAATGTTCATTTGGAGAAGACACATGGCGCATTCTAATTCATTGATCTGCAACTTCCTTGCTTGTTGAAGACTCTTCATCCTTGCCCCTATTTTCTTGTTCCTTACTCCACTACTCTTCAACATAAAAATATTCCTCTTTCGAAACTCATCATTCCTCATTGCCCTTCTGTAGAAAATATTGACCTATGCATTTACCATGCTTTTTACTTACAGCCCCAATCCTTCTATTTTCAAGGTGAAAAACCCCATTTCTAAAAGTTCTCATCTATCTTCACCACCCAACAACAAAAACCCTTATTCTTAAAGAACTTTGTGAAATACTTTTATTTCACTACCCTAACAAATAATTTTTTTTTATCTTTACTGGGAAAGTACTAATACTTAAATTAGGTAAAAAAATTATATAGGGCTTTATGTTCTAATTTTCCAGCAAAGAGAAAATATTTCATGTTAATGAAAAACTTTATGAAATATTTTACCCATTCCAACAAATAAAGTTCTTTAACTTTATTTAGAAAGTGTTTAAAATATTTTACCGGTGCACATACTTTTATTTATCTCTCCATTGTTTGATTTTAATCAAACCATAATCCATGAGCCCACCATAATTACTTATCCAGCAAGTTATCATCACTTGTCGTGCACAATTTAGAAGAGGTGATAATTATTCATAACAGCTAATGAAAATCAAAGCAACCTTGTTCTTTCCAATCACTAATATATTTGAAAAAGCAAATATCAATTAGCGATACCTGAAAAAACCCCAACTACCCACTTTCATCACCAATCAAAGATGTATTGAGGAGAAAATTAATAAAAATCATGATGGGCGGTGTATCAAAGAACTTCGTGGCTTGGCTACACTCGTGCACATTTAATTTTAATTATTTTGTAGCAAAAGGCCCTCGATGAAGACTTTAATTCTTTTATTATTAGGAAATATAAAAAAAAATTAGCCGTGCATCCCATTCTACCTTCCCACAAAAATTTATTCTAGGAACTTTTCACCTTAACAAATAAAACTTTATTTATTTGTGAAACTTTATTCATGATAGTTGCTAATTGTGGATTTGAAGAGGGAAAATCATAAGAAATAAGTGATAAGTGAAGTCATCACTCCATCGTTGATTGAAACTTGAAATCGTGGCATCCATTAGTGATGGACAATGGACACAATATCCATCACTCATCGTTGATTTGTTTTTGCATTCCAGACTCAAAACAACGATAGTGTTCTAAAGAACTTTGAAAAATTGTAAAAAAATTTGCTCTATCTCAAAGCTTTGATTTAATCCACACAAATGAAGATTCATCACTGGAAAACATTGCATCTCTGATTGCGTCCTCCAATTTCATCCAGAATTGGTGAAAGTTGTGAAAGCCACCTCTAGACCAATCAGAAGCAAGAATTAAAGTTGCTTGTCCTCAAAAACATTTGAAATGTATTTTATTTTTGCCCATTTATATTTGCACAATATTTAAAATATTCAAAGTATTTTAAATATTAATATTTGAACTTTAGAAGAATTTGTGACTTCTAATTACACCGATCAGCCATTTGAAGAAAATTCATTGTGCACAAATGGTAATCCATGGAGCCAATTTATTTTGCATGTAGCCATAATCAATTGTTTAGAGAAAACCCATTTTCTCGAATTTTGTCCAACCAGCAAAAATCATGTACCTCCTTTGTAAATTGGCCCTTAAGACATGTTTACCACTTCCTAAATGCATTAAAATAATGTATCATATGACCTCCATTTTTGAGGAAAATGGAGCTATAGTGGTTTTAGACCAAAAACATAAATGGGTTGTCCTTAGATTTTCAAAATTTGAAACTTTTCAGAACACCCATTTTGGCCATGTTGTAGTTAGAAAATGGTTAGTTAACACATCAAAGCTCATCCAAGAGGTGTGAAACTGAGTAAGAATGTAAACACCTGACCCAAGAATGTATTGAAACAAATAGATTGGAAAAAGGGATCCTGAGGTTAAATACATTAATCCTCAAAGTTGCTCTCTTAGACTTTTCTCAAACTGTTGATTCTGAAACCTTGAAAATTTTCATCTAGAATGGGCTTTGAAAAAAATATCAAATGAGGTGTTGGGGTACTAGAAACTAGAAAATTTGTAGATAATAGCATATAAAATCACAAGGAACAACCAATTTTCCATGTAGGTTAAAGGGTTGCAAAATAAAAATTCAAATGTGAGGCCACTTTCTGTAGATTTACACTGTCCAGATTGCAAATATGAACTTTTTGCAAATGAAATCAAGCTAGGAAACTTGAAAAATGGATTCATGGGGCTATGCCAACTGACATGAGGCTTCATTAAGATGCATATAATTATGGAAAAATATTAGTTGGGCTTAATACTCAGCATACACAAAGATACAACATTACAAAGATGGCCTACTTAGAAAGGTGCAACATGTGTAAACAACAAACCAACTTCCAAGCCTCCAGATAGGGGCATCAAAAACTTATTAAAACCAATCATGTGAAGGTACAAATGGACATATGGCATCTCCAATAGGTGTTCAACATTTCCCCAAAGTTATTTTTCATGATAATCAAGAGGTACAAAGCTATAGGCTCTCAAACTAAGCCATTTAGACTTATTATGCAAGGTACTTCTAAGTGCATTAGGAAAAAGTTTATATAGGCCCTCAAAATTTAGCCAAATTTTGGAGGTCCCAATGGGATAGTCAATAAAGACCAAGGTAATCTGGGCAACCTCTTCATAAAAGGAGATGGTGAGCAAATGGGGAAGAATTCTTGATGCAGGAGCATCCAGTGGTGCAAGGGCAATCTTGCATCACCCAAAAACATGATTTCCTTCTATTTTCCTTTTATAGATGTTTTGCATTTTCAGATACCCTTTTTCGTCAAATAAGAGTTTCCAACTTTCAGAACTATTTTTCTGCTTTTTCTGCTCAACTACTACTTTTAGTATGTGTGAATTTGAAGGCGTGGGAAGACATAAATTTATGGGAAGGTTCAGCACAGAAAAATAAGCACTTTGGCATAAGAATCAAGTCAAGATCATTCACGGTTTGAAAGTTATTCAAGTTCCAGTTTCTACTTTTTGCCCTGAAAAACCTTCTGAGTCCAGTTTGAGGCACTAAACAGTTCTGGATGGGCCCAAAAATTTGCGGAAATGCCAAAGTAGACAACCATAGACCTACTTTGTGGATCATTTTCTTTTCGAGATCTTTCCAAAAAGGTATTATCATTGAAGATCCGATGGTTGGATTAAAAGTTATGGCTTCCAGAAGTTGGTGCATATTTTTGAAATGTGCTAATTTTTTAATGTGAATTTAAATTTGAATTTCAAATTGTAATTTTTGGTGCCAAACTGCCAAAAATCATATCTCGAATGTTTTTTTTGGCTCCAAACCGAAAAGGGGCTATTTATAGGCTAGTTTCTAATTTTTGGGTAACTTTTTGGGGAAAGAGTTTGCATGCTGCGAAAAGGGGATTTTCTGTAATTCTGTAATTTTTCCTAAAACTTTTGTAGCTTGCATGTATCTCAGAGCTCAAGGATTTGAGATCCTCTACATGTAAGAGTTCCATTTTTTTGAATAAACTATTATTCTCTATTTTGTGAGTGTTATTCTATGTCTCAGGTTTGCTCCCTCGTCAATTCTACAAAGAATAGGAACATTAAAGGAGAGGAGGGTAAGGATCCTAAAAGTCAAAATGAGGCTTTTGTATTTACAGAAAAATTTAAAAGGGAAAAGGATGATCAAGTTGTTTTGTAGCATGATGTATCTAGACACTAGTGTGCCACACTAGTGTCCTACAATGTTTGAATGCTCAAACAACTATCCTTGATCATGTTTGCCACTTGTCCTCACCTTTTGTCAGTGGTAGCGACCAAAGACACCTTGTAATTGTTGGAGAAGCTTTTCTTCTCTCCTTAAATTCTATCCTTTCAATTCATTTGCTGAGCTAGCTTCATTCCAACTTCTAGCTTCAGTCTATCATCTTGGCTTCTCTCTTTTCCCTCTTTACTTTCTTGTTTACACATCTCCCTTATTTTTTATAGCATCTCCAAGCTTTTGTTAGAAAACCAAGATCTCATTGCAAACCAGAATAGACCTTCCACAGAAGAGAAAAAATGAAAAAGTAGAAGCTTTGCATAAAAACATGCAATTTGATATATTCGAAAAGACAATTAATTACAAGAAATAATTTTCTTTATAAAAGCAAAGATGCAACAACCTAATCTTAGCTTGAGCAACAAGATAGCTCGATAAGATAAAGATAAGATCCTATAACCTAGGAATTAAATAATGCCTAAGTAAACTTATGCAAGCGTAATTAAATATTAATTACACTAACACCCCCCCATAAGTGCAACTTAGGGAGAAGTAGATTATTATGCAAATATGAGTCCTGACAACAAGGCCTGATCAGGTATTCATGTACAATGCAAAGAGAGAGAAACCCCCCTTAGTGATATGAACTGTTGCAAAGAATCACTAGAAGAACTCTGATGAAGCAACACTGGAACCCCAAATCTAGCAAGCAAGGAAAGATAGTTTTGTTCACAAGATACTAATCAGAATCACAAATGCAACAGCAGACCCGATGCCAAGGAACGCTGGAAACTCACATACTGGATCAACTCTGGAATCTGGAAGTAATAGTAGATGAAAGGATGAACGGACCCATAATGGTGACAAATCTGGAAGCTGTGTCTCGAAGCCAATGCCAAAGTGAAACTAAATAAAATTTCCCATAGGACGAGTACCATCAAGATTCTGGAACATTAAAAATAAAACCATGGCCTTCAAATGAGAAATATTTGAACCGATGCGGATCAAGAACTATAAAATCCCAATCTAAAGTGTGAACCGAAGCAAACCAACAATGTGTCCAGCTAAGCAAGAAATAAGCTAGAAGGAGACAACAGAAAAACAAACAAACTCATGCGAGTTGTCACCAAAATGAAAGATGGATGCAAGAACCCCTCTTAATGGAACTTTATATTAGTTCATTATTACAATACCCAATGATTGCATAAGGAGATAATGCAAAACTATAGAAACATGAGTGAAAATGCAAACCTATAGCATGAAAAAAATGAATGCATGCATAAAATAAGTTGCACATTTTCTATAAATGACCTCAGATCTGCATAGAGGACAAAACTAGCTTTCCAATGCCATAAAAATTGTGAAAATTGGATAAGCAAGTCAAAAGATATGTGTCTTGGAGTGAAAATGGCAACATCAGACTTTCAAGGCCGAAAAAAGCTTCAAAAAAGAAAAACCCAAAAATCTCACCAGCACCATTGTGTAGAGTGTCGAAACAACTTTCTGACAATATCTCATTTGCAAAAAAAGGATGTTGTATGCCCAAGATATGCCTATTTCTGTGAAAGTTGTCCAAAAAGGTGTGATTTAGCGCCCACAAGCCCTCAGGGGCTAAAAAAAATTCGGCACCTGGTCGCATGCAAGACCAAGGGCTGGTGCGCAGGGAGCAGGTAGTGGAGCCCCCGGTCACCCACGTGACCAGGACTGGGGCTGAAAACCTAGCGGAGGGCTGAGCACAGGGTTTTGGACCCCGATATGACTGCGGGCTTGGAGATATAAGCCCTCGAGGGCTGGCGTGTTGGTGGTGGCGCGGCAAGAAAATCCACCGATGGTGGTGGTCCAGTGGGAGGTCGCTGGGTGGTGGGTAGGTGGCAGCCTCCATTTATACTGGCCACATAAAACATTTGCAATCTTTTTTATTTTTTTAATATTTTTTCAAAAAATGAGCCTCAAAAACTGTGCCTAGGGGCCGTACGGCCCTTGGGCAAAAAAATTTGCTTCTCCGAACGACTGTGTCCAAATCAGACAAATTTTATATGGAAACAGGGGTTTTTGGGCATTGCAAATCCAATGGTGAGGTCTGTTTGGGCCCAAAGTACTCCTAAAATTAGGCAACCCCTAGATCTATCAGATAAATCACCGAGCTTGAAACCCTCGCAAATCTGGTAAACGGTGATGAAAATCAATGTAATAAAAGTCATTTTTGACTTTTTCCAGTGCTCTGAATCCAACGAAAAACCCTAATCTAATCCAAGATGCTGCATAAATGTACTCAAGGATTGAAACCCTCGAGGGACTCTGAACGAGCTCTGCAAAAAAATCCTCCAAGAAAGCTGAGAAGGGGTTGCGAATCGAGGCTCTAATACCATGTTAGAAAACCAAGATTTGATTGCAAACTAGAATAGACCTTCCACAAAAGAGAAAAAATGAAAAATTAGAAGCTTTGCATAAAAGCATGTAATTTGATATATTTGAAAAGACAATTAATTACAAGAGAGAATTTGCTTTGTAATAGCAAAGATGCAACAACCTAATCTTATCTTGAGCAACAAGATAGCTCAATGAGATAAAGATAAGATCCTATAACCTAGGAATTAAATAATGCCTAAGTAAACTTATGCAAGCATAATTAAATATTAATTACACTAACAACTTTCACATTCTTACAAGACTCTCAAGATTATGCACTCCCTCTTTGTAGCTCTCTTGGCTCTTATAGCCCTCTCTTTTTTTTCTTACCCTCTCCATTTGGCTTCCTTATGTCTTGCATCTCTATCTCCTTCACTTCATGCTTGCAAACATCCTAGGATTCCATATCCCCTATCTATTGCATCCTTACTTCATGATACAAGCTCTCCTAGTTGAGCGAGGATTGTTATTATCACCTACATTTTATGATATGACTTCTCTTCCTCTAATGGGGTTTTCTTTTATCACATCAAACTTGCATAATTTATCTCACTCTATCCTTTTGCTTGTCTATGGAGGTGGGAACACCAAAATGAAGGTTTGACTAAGGAAAACCCCTATACAACCCCAACACTTTCTCTAGATTTTATGTACATAGGTATTGAAGATATCTACTAGCTGGAGGCTTCATTACTTGGGTAGTTGTGAGCACTTTATTTGTTCTCCTTATCTTTGCTATTTTTAATTCACTCTATTTTCATTTTGTTATATTTTGTTACTTTCTCATGTTCCAATTTTTCTTAGCAATTAGAGTAGAAGTGGCCACTTTATCATTTTCTATAATAAAATTTCTTTCTAGTCCGTATGAGATGGAAACACACCTCTGGGATGACAACACGCTGCGTTGTCATTCATATTCTCTACTGTTGTCCTTTGGTTGAGAGCTTGTCAGTTTGTCTAGAGAATATTTGTTACTTGCTCATTTTTTATTCTTAAACTTTCACATTCTTCCTTGAGGTACAATCTAGGATAGTTCACCTCATTAGGCTCTATGAATGAAGAGAACACATGAGTAGTGAATCCCCCTTCTCTATAGAAACCAACTGAACCAACTGCATCAGGAACATCACAAATGCCTTCTCATCACAAGCACACTAGATATCACAACAATCTCTCCATCTACAATACTTGCACAACACCACACTAGTGTTTGATATATGTTGACATCAATGACAACACTAAAGAAAACATAGTGCTACAATCTCCTTATTGACATCAATGACAACGGTGCAAGAACACTACAAGAATCTCCAATAAGTACTTTCTATATATATAAAACTAGATTTAGTTGCTTTGTATACAAGATACCCTAGTATATATGTGTTAGAAAAAAATATATGACATCTTCATAAGTTCTAGGTAAAGGGGGAAGATAAGAAAAATTACTGATTAATGTTATGTGTTTAAGATCCCATGTGAATAAAAGTATTTTACTTCAAGTAGAAAAGGGCTTGACACAATGTAGTTTCATAATCTATAGTAATTACTAAGGTTAACCATTTGACATGTCAAGACCACATACAAATATTTAAAATGAAGATCACAAAACTATAATACATGTATAGTGAAATGCTTATGTGCCCCATTCCTATGACTAATGTTATAAATATGAAAAAAAATCATTAAATCTATAATAGAGAGTCTCTTAAAATAGCTAATATTGTTATGTTGAATAACCACATACATATATAATAAAATAATAATAATAATTGTTAATTGGAGGTTACAATGAAGGTGTCCAGTAGATTAGGACATCTCAAGCATGTATTATAACCCAAAATGTAGTAGCTCCACTATAAGAATGATACTTTATTTTCCATGGTGCATGTTACCTGGGTTGTAAGGCCCCCACTTCGTAGTGAAACAAAGGAATCAGAAGGAATGAAGGTAGTGAAACACAACTAAAATAAAAGAATAAAAGATTAGATACAAAATTGTAAGACTCTAGTCTTAGTAACCTCTTCGATGACATTGGGTACCAAAGCAAAACCCAAACAATTAATGAATAAAATACCTTTTATAAGTTCTTTGGCACTAATCTTCCATAATGATTGGAAGAAAAATATATATAGAAAGGGTTTCCTCCATTGCTATTCATTAGTACAGGTGAAAATATGAATGGGCACTACAGAAAATTAAGGATAGGAAGATTACATTTTTAGGGTTTCTAAAAATAATAATAAAACAAATTAAAAAATTTAGTGTAGCCACAACCTAAGCATTATAGATCATCACCTCCCATTTTTTGAGAATGTAGCTCTACAATGGCTCCTTCACCATTACACTTGATTCTTCATCAATTAACAAAGCTTGTAAATTGGGAAAGAGTAAAAAGAAGGAAATTATAAATATATAAAAGAAATCAAATCTAGGGAAAAAATTCTATTATAAATAGGCTATATACAAGATATCAAATCTATTCCCAGATGTGCTCTTTGTATCATGTTTCATATTATACATTATAAAAAACAAACCAGACATGGTAAAGCTAGAAATCACACTAAAAAAAAGTAGAGGGTGTCATTGTTACTATTTAAACTCTACAAACACACATAAAAGAGGGTGCATAAACATATATAAATGACTATAAATTTGGGAAAATGTTTGTTATAGATGTCTTGCATGCCTAGCAATTAGCAGGTTGTTTGATCTTGATGGCATCATTACTTGGTAATAGGAGTACTTTTGGACTATGGTGGTTTCTCTTACTATTCATAATAAAAACAAATAGTTGAAAGATAATAAGTCCAGGGGCATTAGTGTTTAGGGTTTATTTTTGTTTTATTTAATCATTGATAATCATAAAAAATTGGTCTTTAAACATGGCATTAAAGAACCTTTCTCAAAAATCCTTGTGAGTGTTAATTTATGCTAGCCATAGCAACTTTTGATGCCATAATTCAAGTATTTTTTTGACTTTTGGAAGGTGCCTTATTGATTAAGCTTTCTTGAAATTATTCTAATTAAGCGAGGAGGCTTCTTACTCACATCAAGAGTATGTGTAAATTTTTATTCTCCCCATTTAAATTGATGTCTACTAACCTGTCGCAAAGTAAAGTATTTATCAATAGATTTATGCTTTTAAATTAGATTTTAAAGTAGTTTACATATACTGCAAAAATTTCCTTGTTTTAGACTAGCTTATCTATCTTAGTATATTAATCTATATATTATATTCTGAGACATATCATTATAGAGGCATATTTTTAAAATTAAAAAGAGAAACAAAGAAAAAAAATGCCTCAAAAATGATATCTCTTAGCATATAATATATAAATTAATAGATTAAGATAGATATGCTAGTATATAGATACCTACATTTCAAACTTCATACGATTATTACCTAACTTACTCCTAATATTTTCAGAGGTCTTTTAGATATTTTTAATTTAACATGTAAGAAGCACACAAGTAATTATTTTAGTTAATATATTTAAATCATAAAATAGTTACATATGGAAGAATTTCAATGTTTGTGTGTAATACCTTAAATTTAACACTCAAAAATACAGTTAAGGAAAAACACAAATTCTAATTTTTTTTCACTTACACTTGCAAACCTCTCAAATTTTGCTACCAAAGCAGGGACTACCAGAAAGCATACAACTCTTGACCAGTCATAAACTATAATTCTTTTAGTTCAATAACTAGATTGCTTAGACCATCATGGTCAGTTAGAGAGGAGATGTGGAATCCACACCTCTCAGGTAGACTTAAATAGCTCGACCAACCCAAAATTAACCTGAAACATTATATAAGTCGCATGCCAACAATAACATATATATGTATAACAATAGTAGTTATAAGAATATATAAGAGAACAATCTTAGGGGCCAGACCTAGTCCTCGGGGGCTCATCATCAGATGGCCTTGCATACGTATGTAATTTGTAGAGGTACCATAGTTCAACAACTAGACTTCAACCATCTCACCCATGGTTGGATAGTAAGGGATAAACCTCAGGTTCAAGGATGACTCTAACAGAGTCACACTCATAACCCAATAACATTGATATACTCTAAACTCAATTCTCTACTCAACTTCATATTATGCCTCTAATCCATTAATTAAAAACTAAAAGAGTGGGTATGCAACCCTTTCTAGGGCCCTTTTCCCCAGACAGTTCCAAAGTCAACTACCACCCACTTAGGTGAAGCGAAGGATCGAAGAATTGGGTAAAAATATACTAGGAAACACACTCCAAGGATATTCTCTTGAGTGCTAAGTTTACAAGAGAAAACAATTTCCATGCCTAGCTATATCCAAGGTTTATCCTCCCCCGATTCAATAATTCTCATCTTACCAACAATGACAAAATTCAACAATGTTTAACTCCAAATGAATCATCAACAACATAGAAAATACACAAAAACAAATGGACAACAATGGTTAATCTGTAGGGCTCCTTTTCTCTATAGGGTAATGGTTAGCAAACCCAATTATAACACTACACAAGGATCACCTAACAATAAAGGCTCACCAAATATCATCTAGAATGATGACGATCGTATCATGTCTTAAATAGATGATTATAATGATGTATGTGGCTTAAAACCAAACAATGTAATGATTGCAATATAACATTAATAAGGTTAGGAGGCTCCTCTCACTATAAAAATGAAATTATTAAATTGATATAATAATGAATTTACTCTCAATTAATCTAATCCTTATCACCATTATTTGAAATAATAAGTAGGTGATGTAACCCAGACTATCTACATTATAGAAAATCCAAAAATTATTCACAACATTAACTATCAAACTAGAACTCAATATGTTTCCACCATACTAGGTAACTTACATTTTACTAAAGAACCTACAAGCATTCATTATTTGGTAGTACTCCATAAATCAACACCTTATCATGAGTTTACTTAATATATGATTACATCATCAACTAAAATCATAGTCACTAGATCAAAACAACAATGCTTCATACACTATTCTTCTAATGTGAATAATTTAAATTCACCAACCAACCAAACATGGATGTGTGTGTGTTCCAGTAAGAGTATGCAAGCAATCAAATCAATCTAAATTATCTAATCTAATCTAACATCAAGGTGCATTTAAAGCATTTATCTTTATAAGTTAATTTTATATAGGCCCTTTATGTAGGTTCCCAACTATTCCATCGCCTACATGCCATATATATCATTGGTTAATGATCAATTAATCGATGAAGTTATTTTATTCTATTTTATTATTTTACTCTCTATCTATCTTTACACATATATACCTATATAATTTTTGGTGTACAACAAGTGGGTCCTCTTTAGGGTATTCGGGATATCCCTCAATATTTGAGGGGGATCATTATATCCTAAATGTGTTTGAGATTTATTGAAAAGCACAATCAAATATGAAAAGGGTAAAACCATCCTCCTTAGAAGTTCAAGATATTAAGTAAACAATATAATCTGAATTGTAATTTAAAAGTAAAGTTTTTATTTAACTACTTTTGATATGCATGAAGTTTTTTCAAAATGGATTAACTCTTCTCCCATCAAATATTTATCTTTATTTATTTATTTTCTAATAAACATTTAGTTTAGATGCTTTATTTTTTACAACTTATTTAACTTCATTTAATTACTAATAGACAATAGTATATAATTCCCAAATTTCCACAATATTTATCTTAAATAGAATAAAGAAATAATAATGATTAAATCCTATTTATAATCAATTTAATTTTTATATGTGTTTTCATGCAAATTTAGTTAAGATTTACAAAATAATAGTTACCGTAATATGGACTCAAATAGTTATTTTTACACATAAATAGGAAAAGCTAATATTATATTACTAATATAAAATGTTGGAAGAAATTTAGTAAGTAGTGTAAGTTTTATAACTAGTAAGAGTATATGGTAAATTCATATAGTAACAATTTCCTAGTGAATTTATAATATTGTTTACTTAGGTGGTAAATTCAAAAAGTTAATGGGAATTACCATTGTGATTATCATGAAATTTTTTTTTTTTTTTTTTTAGTAACTAATGAAACAACATTAGTTTTTACTCTATAACACCAAGAATATTAAATAAATTAATAAAAGAAAAAAAAAAGTAACATAGCTTAGGTAAAGATTATAATAGACCATATGAACCAATAATGCAAATAGTGGCAATAAAAGAATTATTAGTTTATAAAACAATACATATATTTATAACTGGTTGAAAATGGTAATGTTAGTTATGAGATTAACTTTGAAAGAGTCTCTAGATCTGTTTTGTTATTAGGGTTTGATGGTCAACTTATCAAAGAACTTGGTAAGGATGACTAAAGGAACTCTACAATCCAGACCACATTAATCACTCCTTGATCCCAAATGATGAGTCGATGGTGTTGTTGCACAAGCAACATCTCTCGATGCATGTAGTATGCAACCATGTGCTTGCATGGTTGACCACTACTAGTACTTATTTTATGATTGTTTCAAAAAGAGAATGATAGTTGTGCTTTTTCTCTTAGTGTAAAAAAAATTTGGGCATGAAACTGGCTAGAACAAAATTAACTCAAATTGACTAGATCAAGATTATATGCCATCTTGTAAAAAATGTGGGGACAAAGGTGTTTTCTTGCAATAACGCTACTGTTTGGATACTATAAGGTTTTGAAGAGGTTGTCATTTCGTGTCATTTCATTCAACTAGAAATATAATGGTTAATGTAAATAAAACATGTACAAAAAAAAAAATCATAGCTTCCACTTAACCAATAACTCTAGACACATAATTTCTTGTGAAAATATCCACTCCCATCTCGATATTTTGGTTGTGTACCTATATATTAATTTCTTGTGAACCAAAGAAGTTTTAATAATAAAAATTATAATTGCAATATCATTGAAAAAAACTATACAATTAATAACTTACAATGTCTGTTAAATTTTGTTTCTTTCAAAGAATGTATTGACCTGTAAAACAAGACTAATATAGACCACAACATTTAAATAAATAGCTCTTGATTTCATTGGAATTTATTAATCTTTGCTGAAATTAAAAATTAGGGTTCTTACAAAAATTAATCAAAACTAATTATACATATATATAGGTATTCAAATTTAGCCATTTCAAAATTAAACAAAACTTAATATTTTTACCATTTATTTTATTTTTAATTTATAAAATAAAAGTAAAATGGTTTGCCCATTAGTAATGGTTATTCCTAAAATCTGCATTTTTCACCTTCCAATGAGTAGTCTATGAATAGTTTGATGGAGTTACAATGGGAGCCACTTTTCCTTCCCTCATGACTAATCTTTTCATGGATCATTTCAAAGAAATTGTCCCCACTTCTCGTCCCCTAAACAAATTTTACATAAGTATATGTTGACACAACTAACGTTTATTGTTCCTATGATTTTGATAATCTTGAAAAATTAGGGTGGTTGGTTTCTCTTTCACCCCTTGCGCTCACTTGGTTCTCTTCTCACCTCACTCCAACCTCTTGTTTAATTGGTGAAATTTGCTATTTACCATTTCACTTCTCTTGTCTTTCTCTCTACATTATGAGAATGGATAATGAAGTTTAAACCAAAATATGAATTAAAAGGATTTTACCTAATTAAATTTATAAGCATTCATTACCTAGAAAGGAATGAAATTTGAACATATTTTATGATGATAAAATTATATTTTAAATGTACATTTAATCTTACTAATTTTATAAAAGTATAGTTTAATAAATAAAATACAATTATTGAAAACATATAATCAAATTAATCTATAAACAAAATATCATAATAATCTATTTTTTGAAAAAATCTGATTTATTATCTCTATTTATGTGCTTTCTTGAAGGAAACTTATATGTTCTATATAGCTCAATTAATTTCAATAGTATAAATTATGTGAAGTTCTTCCTTGAATGTATTTGGCTAAACAATTGGAAAACAAAATTATTAGATAAAATAGAATTAAAAGAAAAGCTTGCACCATTCTCTTATTTATTTCCATTCCACATGACAGAATATCTGATAGCAACAAACTTCCAAAAGAATAAAAGGTAATAGATATTTCTATTGTATTGGGCTCAATAGACACTACAAACTTTGAGATGTATTTAGCAATTAATATACTTGAAATGAGAAAATACCAAAAGATACAGTTCAACCATCCTCAAAAGAATCGGAACCAATTTTTTTTTTTTTTAAAGTTACAGATATTTTATGTGCGGTTTTAGTCTATTGAACACAATAGACACCACAAAATTCCAGATATGTTTTATAAAGATAGTATGCTTAAAAATGACAATATACTTAAAACAAGCAAAGTTCAATCTGCTGCTTCAAAAAAAATTAGAGAGAGATTTTATGAACGGTTCTATTGTACTGGACTCAAGACACACGACAAAAAAACGAAACTGTCCTTCGAAAGTAAATGTAGGTCCATATATCAAACAGAAAAGCGAAAGTTAGCATCCGTAATTGATTATATAAATAAAATTCTTCCAATCTACTTAGTCCTGCAAATTATAACTGTCGCTCAACGAACGCTTACAGTCATATACGGAACAAAAAGCCTGTAATCATTTGAGAATCAGAAGTCTCCCCGTGGCCAGAACAGTGAGGAGCTCACATGAACCAAATATGTATTTGTTTCCGTACTCCTTCGCAGCAACGCTCCATCTGTTGTGGTAATGCTTGTTGACGTCCGCTATCAGTTTGTCCAAATATTTAACCCGTGTCAGTATGACGCATTTTACCCATGCCGTTCCACAGGCTTGCCATTTCCCGTCGTCTGCCAGGTGATTGTAGATAATCCCGCTCTTTCTCAGCAGCCGAACATCTTCCTCTGTGTCGATGATGCCGTTCATGAAATCGGTGTAGCTAGTGAAGATCAAATCACCGGAAGCCGCCGAAGCTTCGAACGCCACTAGATTTCTGATAACTACTTCGGTATTGGAATTCAATCTCAATTTGGGAAGATAAAGAGTTGCAGTGGTCGTATCGAATCGAATTATGGTGAAGTCTCCATCAGTTGGAAGGAATTTTACTCCTGCTGAGTATAAATCGGAGACGGAGGGAATCGCCTGTTCGTCACGGGTAGGAGTATCCACAGAGGAATACCCTTTCTCCTCATATTTTTCCTCATCCTTTTCATCGTCGCGCTTAATTGAAAGAGTTTCAAATGCGGAAACAAGACGCGTGGACAACTATGGCACCAACTGGGCAGGCCTTCCTTTTAAGACACGCTCAGGGAGTGCCGAGTCAAGTTGAACAAGGCCTATCCTTAACGAAGGCAGATACTTCCATAAAGCTTTCAGATCACGTATTAAGTATGTTGAATCCGGCAACGGGACATTCCCGTCTTCATTCTTGATAGAAATGGTATCCTCCATTGCTGCTGCAGGGACAATAGATTAGTAGAGCACCTCCAGTATATTATGTCTTTCTTTTATACGCAACCTTGAAGTATCCTGCATCCTCAACATAAATGGCGACCATTCATGACAGGCTAGAGTCACCAGATTGCATAGACTTTCTTCCGCATTATCTTGAGAATCCAACTGCATTTCCAGCATCTTTTGCAAGATGAACAAAGGTAACTGATTTTCGAGCATCATTAGATCTCTCATAATTGCATTGTGTGTTGCAATTCTGCGAGATGGATCTAAAACTCTGCACAGTTGCTTCACCTGGGATGAGATTTGTGCAAAAGCTTGATCCGCCCGTTTGGCATAGAACTGCAAGCACTCGAGAAGGAACGATGCGTCCAGAACCATAAGCCATGCAAGGGTTTCCTCATTGTAGTAAAGATATTTGTGGTAGCAGTTCCTGATCTCCCAGTCGTACTTCTCCACCTCTTCCACTACAGACTCGAACATGCTATTACGGGTTAGCGTCTTCTGAAATCTTTGCGCATCAGCCACTTTATATCTCTCCATTTTGTAGAGTTGGGATCCCGAGTGGTGATATGGTCCAATGGAAACACACTGTGGAATATATGCTTCTGGCTTCGCTGCCAACAACTCTTTGGGCACACTAAAAATGGATACAATAATTTCCTTTTCGTCTTCTTGCTCGCCATGTCTTTGCAGGCCTTCCTTGATTTGAACGACCCAAAGATCTTGATTCATGATTACTTCATCTACAGTAATCAATTCCATGAGTCCAAGTCGGAAATAGATAAAGGATCACAGAAAGCAACTAGCCAAGGAGGGGATGAAAATAAGATAAGTAAAAGCTCAACTATGAGTAACAAGTGCGAAAAAGCAACTTGAATTTCACAGAAATTTCTACACTCCTCGCGAGAATTTGGAAAGCGTTTCTATGACTAGAGCTTCACATGATAAATGCTTAGCTGAAAGGATTCAATTCAATGTACGAAGGGCCCTTGTTAGTCTCAGAAGATGCTCGTAGACGGAGGGAAAGGGCCCTCTGAGAGGGCCATTTAGTCTAAAATATGTAAAGTAGTAACGTAAATTAGTAAATTTCAGACGATCTCAAGATGAAACATGTAACTTAAAACTTAGGAGTTTGAAGTTTAGTCTTCATCTTAACAAATATTTTCGTTAATCAGCACTCTTTGTCTGAGAAATTTTGTCAATCGCTTATATGGGGAAGGGCCCACAAGAATACCCTGCCACGTTGAACACAATAGCCCCATGTTTACATTGAAGGATTTGAAAGAATTTCATCCTGCTTTCAAGATTTCTTTTAAGACGTTTGAAAGTGATAATGTTTGCACGCGTCATTGTTATTACTATTTTATTTTCAGCTTCCTTATATCTTCTACACTAATATTTGTATTGAGAGGTGTTTTATAATAATACTAAGGATTTAGCGTTATATACTTTAAAAAAAATAAAATTACAATTAATATATATATTTTACAAATTAGTAATATAAAACGATTCTTAAGTAAATGTTGTAAAATAAATATTAAATATTTCTAAATCAAATTTAAATAATATTTTATAAGGAAAGAATATTTTAAATATAATTTTATATTAAACAATTTAAATTATAAGTTAAAATGTAATGTAAAATTAAATTTTTTGAATGTTATTAAGATAGATGTATTTAAGAGGTTCATCCCATAATGTTATGGTTATGTTGTTGCATTGTTGTTCTTGTCACTAAGCTTCAATCATCTGATGGTTCATTGTGATTGTAGGCTTGGTGTCTCCTCTCATCTAATGTGCACGTAGACTTCCACCTTAGCATTGATGCTATTGTCATTCATGTCAACTGACTTAATTTTGTACACAGGTGTTCATGCCTCTGACTTTGTGTTACATACTCTCATTAGAATAGTTTGCTCATGAGCTATGTGCCCCTATTCAGCTATTGTACTCATGGATTTGAAGACTCATGTGTGTTCACTCTAAGGATGAGGTCCCCCATTTGTGGCCACACCTAATTTAAACTAGGCCAAAAACTTACATTCACTGATCAAAAGAAAAAAATATAGTTGTATTCAAGATATTTATATTAGTTATTAATGTTTTCATATTAAAAATATGTATGTATTATGTTTAGATTAAGAAAACACATTATAATAGATTTATGTTTCAAAAATTTATAATAAGTTAAAATTATATGAGCTGATATAATAATATTATCAAATTGGGATTAATTTAGTTTTATTAATTTGGAGTTCTTAATAATGAGATGTAGTTGCATTATGTATTCAATGATTAGTTTCGATCATTTAGTACTTTATTAGATTTTCTTAAGAAGTTATAATTTTTTTAATTTTGGGATTGTTAATAGCTACATAATATATGCAGATTAGTCTATATATTCTTTGTCAAAAATCATGTTACAATATTATAATTTGATCAAACAAAGGCCTAAAATTTAATGGTCACCCTTGCCTATCACATAAAAAATTTACAACTATGCTGAACTAAGTGTCTTTCAATTAACAATTTGTCAAAAGAAAATATTTTATACAAATTAATATAAATGCTTGCTAAAAAATCTATCCCGAATTATTTTTTGTTAGTTAAATTTTATTTTCAAAAATGATATGTAGCTAAACCATACCTTTAATATCATCCTTTCTAATTGAACATTAGTTTATACTACATTATTTCAAATTCAAAAACTAAATTAATATATGTTACTTATTATTAATCATCTCATTTTTTGGGTGGTTTAAATTTCTCAAGAACCATTTCAATAACTTTATTTAAATTAATTTAGCATAGATTTCTTTGGGTGGGGACGAAAGATAGGAGTCAGTTCTCTTTAGTGAATTGGCACACTTTGTCCTCTAGGAAATGTTATGAATGCTTGGACTTGAGAAAAACAAAACAGATGAACATGGTCCTTACAACAAAAAATTCTTAGAAGCTCCTAAACAACCAGGAGGAATGGATATCCATCCTCAAGGATAAGTACATGCATGGTTATGATTGTCTCTCTCTGATGAAAATCAATGCCCTTCGTCCTAGCTCTATCATTTGGAATAACCTTTTGAAATCCAAGAATTTTCTCTCTTTAGGCTACTCTTGGTAGGTTAGGTCTGGCAATTTGGTTTCTTTTTGAGATGAAAAATGGCTTTCCTCTCTAGATCTTGGTCTTCATCTGGCTTTTTCTGTGGTGAAGATTGAACTTTGTGCTCTGCTAGAGTCTAAGGTTTTTTATTACTAGGATACCTTGGTTGTTTCATCTAGATGGAAGATTGATCCTAATTGGTTCAACCCCCCCTCCAACTAGCTATTGAAGAGCTTCTTAGGATGGTCAAGAACCTCAAATTCTTAAACTCAAATTTGTTAGACTCTTTGGTCTGGGTGGCTTCTAAGGATAGGAATTACTCTGCTAAGATTGGCTATAATATTCTTTCCAGTAGTTGGGATCCCCTATTTGATTTGACATGGATTTGGTGCATTAATCCCCCCCAAGGTCAAATTATTTTGGTGGAATATATATCATAAAAGGATTCACCTTGGATAATTTTCAAAAGAAATGGTTATATTTTGGTAACCAATGTTTCTTTTGTGAGAATGAAGATGAGGCGATCTCCTACCTACTCTTCCGTTATCCTTACTCTTGGCAAGTTAGATAAATGGTTCAATATCTTTTCAAATTCTATTGGGTCTTACAAAGGGATGTCAAGGGTATTACAAAACAATGATAACATGAACATAGATAAACCAACATATATCTTGATATAATGTTCAATCATGATGTAATGCTTGTTGTGCAAACCCTAAAGGACAAACATTACAACCATTTTTTTTAAAAAATAATACAAAGTAAACATATAAAGAAACACTAAAACATATTTACATTGCACATTAACATCATAATGTCAAGTCCTATGGGGAACGCAAGGTCACATTACATAAACAAACTCATAATGAAAGATTACACATAAGGATAATAACTTAACTATTCTAACATTCATCATAACCATTACAATATCCATTTTCAAAAGATAACATACATATATCCATAAGCATGAGTATAATTACATCACATGGTACAACCATATTAAATCCCAACAAATGAATGGTTACAAAGGTGCATAATTAATACATCATTTTTTAATACATTGCATGTTCTCAATAATGATTACAATGAAATATCCTATACATGTGGGATAAATACATAGTATAAATACTGCCAGGATTACAAAATGAATATTAGGTACAAGCTCCATCTAAAGAATACTATGAGGAATGACCGTAGATGGGGAACCCAACAGGTGTGAAGCACGTTCCACCCAACCATGTGGGTTTAGAAAAACTCACCCCCCTGTGCTCAAAGGTGACAAAGAAGTAACCACGACCATGAATGCCATAAGACAACTCCAATAAAGAATAGCATAGTACAATAAGTCCAAAAGCAACATCAAAGTAAACATAGATCATAAATGACAACAAAAAAGATCCACTCAATATAAACAAAGAGCCATAAAACACATCACAAATAAACCAAGGAAATAACCATTAACCACATGCCAAGTAAACCAAATAGACAATCTTAGTATACTTCCAAATAAATCTGAAACAACAATTAGAACACACTTCCAGAGGAAACCAAGAAAACAAGGCATAAGGGCATCAAGTGGAGAGTGTCATTGCATAACCTACATGGGTTATCCTCAACCTTCCTCCAACATGAGGCACTGGCCCCCATCTATGGTTATCCTAGCCCTTCCTCCTACTTGAGGTGTCGACCCTATAGGGTGACTCATGCGGAGCTGTCAAACTCTCCTGAGGATGTTGTTATGAATTTGCTGACCATGACCTTCTCAGTCTACCATTAGTCTGCGATAGCCCTAATGCATAGACGAGGTATCCAAGGTTATCTTATATGTTTTTATGACCCACCCCCCTAAGTTCTATTATTAGGTTTTAACTTTTTAATCTACTCTTATGTGGGTTATCTTGAGCCCTTCCTCCTTTTGAGGTGTCGGCCCCCACGAAGAGCCACTCTCCCTAAGACCCCAAAACATAGCGAAATCAAAGCAAGGGTTGTACCATCAAGCACAAGGCACTAAGTCTCAAAAGATGACTTGCGAGGCATTACCCATCTCACTAAAACATAAAAAAGTAGCACAACAAAACCTTGTACAACCCTTTTAGAATAAAGACACTAGTATCTTGATGTATCAAGAGCACATAAGGTGAAGGTAAACATCTAACAATATAAACACACCTCTAGAATTCTAAGGATCACAACATTCATATACGGGTTTCAAACCAAATTGGGTTCCTTATCATAAAATTCAAAATGATGAACCAAGAAAATAAAGAGGTCAAGCAGATTTGGAAAATAGAATAACATAATGATTTTGACACAAAGTTAGATAATTTGTTCTAACCCATTACTAAACCTCTTTTTTTTTCCTTTATATAATTTTTCAATAAAATTTCAATTTAGATTTCTAATTAATAAGGAAAATTTTGTTTTTTTCTTAATAATCACAGTTATAATTTTCATAATCAAAATGAAATTAATATATCTATATATTTAAGTTATATATATAAATAAATATGTAAATATTCTTAAATAATTAAATAAATATATATATTAAATAAACCACAAATAAAAAAAATAAGCATTAAATAATAAATAAAAAACTACGGTGAACTCCATACAAGTCATTCGGCCAATGCAAATTGCAGCCTTACAGTTGCAAAGACTACGCATAACAGTCTTTGAAGACTGCTGCACACGATAGTCTTTATGACTATTGCACACAACAATCTTCAAGACTACTATGGGCAGTCATAATGGCTATGTTAGGTAGGGGGTACAGCCAGTGTCATCCCTTCCTAAACATTCAACTAATTTTTTTTTATATTTTATATTTATTTTTTTATTTATTTTCTTTATTAAAAAATGTGATTCCATCTAGTTGATACATAGGTATAATCAATTTCAAAAATAATTTATAATATCGATATATCTATATATATATATAATTGTATATAAATGTATATATGTGTGTGTGTGTGTGTGTGTGTGTGTGTATAAAAATTTAATTAGGAACATAATACCATTCAAATTGAAAAAATATATTTTTTTTTAAATGAACAAAAATATTTAAATTTATTTATGTGAAAGGGAACTAATTTTCCAAACACAAAATTATGAACATACTGAATATTTTCAGAGGTTCAAACAATGAATTTTTCCATAATCAAATTGTAAAAACACAGAACACTTTTCAGAAACACGGTTTAATCTCTTTCATTTGCTTGCAACCTCAAAAGATTAATAAACCCCATAAGAATTATTTTCTTTCACCAAAAACATATTTATTTATTTATTTATTTTTCTTTTGAATCAAAAAACTAAGGAATAAGAAAATGGAACCTAGAGTCCTGCACTGTTGAAAATTTGATGAAGCTTTGCTTGATCCCAATAGCCTTTTCAAAGAGCTCTTGTTCCTTCCTCCAAAACTTCTTCACCTGACCTCCTTGATCAATCTTCCAATCTAAATTTTTTGTCAAAAGAACCCCTCCTCTAAAACAATGAAAAACTAAATAGATTTCTACAGAAAAGAGCCAGAGAGAATCCAATTCTCAAAACTCAATATTTTGGTGTAACTTCTATAAATTTTCCCGTGACTAAAAAATCTCACAAATTTTCTATTAAATAAAAATATATCTTCTTTTCAAAAGCTCTAAAAATCCAAATGAAAAGAAGTTTCCTAATTTTATTCCCAGCTTTACAGCCAAACTCAATACTCATTGGTCCTTTTCATCTTTTCTTTCTTTTATTGATTTTTTCCCATTTAACAATACTTTTTGTTTTAATTATGATTTTGCAAGTTTTAATTGTAATTCACAGAATTTAATATCTTTAATTAATTTATTTCACAATTGTGAACCCTGATTCCAACTTACATGAGCAAAGAAAAAAATCAAAGTATTAGATCAAAATGCAAGGTTAGAATAAGAATTCCCCATAAAATCTATTTGCATTGGTAAAGAACAAGGAAAAAGATGAAATACTTCAACAAATACAACAAAAAATAACTATTCCTTATTCTTAAATGAAGCAAACACTTGATCTTATGGGGGGATTGTTGCTATTTTGGTATGGAAAATAGCCCTTTCCCAACCCCTCTAGATAAGCTATATGAAGAAATTGCTTTGAAGATGATATGAGGTGGACAAAATAAGTTCTCAATTGAAGAGAGTAACTTTGCATGAGGGTTGTCGATAAAGTTGTGGAGAATAACCCTTTCATTTATAGATTTTCAAGTTGGAAGAGAGCTCAGAATAGAGCAATGTTGGATAATGATTTGACCAATGAGATGAAGCCACTTGTCACATTGTGATAGTTGAGGAATGTGCAAGTTTTTCCCAATGTGCCAAAGAGGGGGAGATTCAAATTTGAATTTGAGAGTTAAATGTTGAGTTTGACCTTGTGCAAGAGACATGTAAGAGACATGTAAGGCCTCATATATGCTTTGTTGGATGTACATGTCAAATTGGGGGGAGATTCAAACTTGGAGAATATTCTCCCTTTATGCCAAGTTGAAAGTAAATAAAGATTTTGATAAATCAATTAAATGAAATTTCATGTGTAAGTGGCAAAATCTAGAGAATACAAGTGATTAGGACTAGCATTTAATCATGGATTAGATTAATTAAGATGATGTTAGATGTTTTTGACCCATTTGACTTAGATTTAGGGATTTAAATCAAATCAAAGGGAGACGAAAGGTGATAAATATTTAGTTAAATAAATATTTGATTTATTTAGCTAAGGAGGATAATGATAGGCTTAAATTAAATAAAGTTAATTTATTCATTTTAAGTGAATAACCTTAGGAGATTGAATTAAATGAGCCTAATTTAACCTGTTGAATGGATGAGTGTCAACTTAATTTATGAATTTGATGCTATTTAAGTGCACAATGCTAATTTCACGTGTCTACATTTTCCCCTCTATGAAGCAGTGTACTTACTTTGTTGGTTCAAAGAATAAACTTGTCATGATCAAAAATTAAAAAAAAAATTGATTTTTTTAGATGCCCCAGTGGAATAGAAGTACACTAGTACATTGCCCCTCTAGAGATAGAACGAAAAGATTCGATTTGAGGGTCGATCTCGCAATAAAGAGGTTCAACATGGATGGTTATGATGATAATGCAAATGAGATGATTTGAAGACACTTAGAATAACCCATCTATATTATCCTAAACAACTTAAATGATGATATGATGTATCTAAGATGGATGATGCGGTGATGCCTATATGATTTGGAATGAATGTTTTATGTAGATGCTTAGTCTAACAAATCTATATTATGATGATGATGCATGTGAAATGATCTACATAATGTTGATGGTTTGTGGATGCAGGATGGATGCATTGGTGATAATGATTAACTATTCATGATGTGATGTTAGTGCATAGAAGAAGAAATGAGATGATGAAAAGAGGATCCAACAATTCCATGATCTGACGAGACATTATTAGAGATGATGATGATGATATATGATGATTTTCTTATCAAGGATTGTGATTTTAAAAGGGTTACTTACCTTATATTTTATCACATAGATATGATGCATTAAGGTATAAAAAACTAGGATAGCATTGCACCTAGTGTGATGGAATTTGACTCAACAAACAGATAGGAGAATTCTTGTTCACACTTGGCATATGAAAACCTTGCTAGGACGTACCTAACAAAGAAAGTATTTTCCAAGTTATATTACAAGAACGTCCAACAAGCACAGTAGACAAAAGATAATGATTGTTGCCCCATTCCTATCTCTCTAAATCCTTCGTTCGGATATCATTGAGAGGTCCTTGGAATGAGCGCAATAAGATAAAACAAAAGAAAAGATCAAGTACACAAACAAGCCAATGTTCTTCATACCTTCAACCAAAGGAATGTGTTTTGATAGGATAAGAATCCAAGTGATATCCAAAATGATTCCCATTGTTAGAATGATATATCCTAGGGACATGCATTATATAGGACGATGATGGTTTGATAAGTTGATTGATAGGCTATTGATATCAGTTTGATTGACATGTTTTTGAGTGATCAAGAGTTTGACTTTTTGTTTAATGGTTTATTGATTTGATTTTGATTTTATATTTGAAGTTTGCTTTTGCTAATTGTTGTGATTGTTTTTGTTTGTTTTTCCAAAGGATGAAGGTGACAATAAATTTATCATGGATGATTCATTATTTCAAGTGAAAGTGAGATGAGATGGATGGATTTTTTCAAATATTTGGATGTTGTTGATGTTTTGAAATGTTTTGAAAATGTTTTGATTTTTGAATTTTTTGAATGTTTTGGGGATTTCTAAGATTTTATGAATGTTTTTGGATTTTGTGTGTTTTTGAATGTTTTTTGATTTTGATGTTTTTTCGAATGTTTTAGATTTTGATTTTTTTTTAATGTTTTTTGACTTTGATGTTTTTCGAACGTTTTTTGGATTTTGATGTTTTTTTCAATTTTTTTTGGATTTTATGTTTTTTCGAATGTTTTTTGTGTTGTCTTAGGGGCTGATGAAATATTAGCGTTGTCTATGTTTATGCTCATAGACGATGTAGTTCAAATTCCAATGTTTTTGATATTTTTCTAATTTTTAAAGTGTTTTTTGGATTTTCACATGATTTTGATGATTTGGATAATGATGTGTCTAATGCTACCAGTGCTCTATTTGGGGATTGTGCTAAAAACCAAGCTAAGGTTGATTGATCAGGTCGATGGATTGATGATTATGATGATAACATTGTTGAGGATACACAAAAATGCAAGGATTTGATTGATCAAGATTGATGACGATAACATTGTTGAGGATGCACAACAATGCAAGGATAGCGTTAAGCAACACAATGATCGGGAAGGATATCCCAAGATTATGGATTCATTGGATTCAATTGATCAGGATTGTTGAAGCTTGGTTTGGAACAAAAGTTGTTTGAATGATTTGACGTGATGTTTCAAGTTTAAATTAGATGTGACTGATAGTGATTGTTTGGATTGATGTTCGATGAAAGACAAAGTGTGATAAGGAACATCTTCTCATCAAAATATGACATGGGCTAGTGATTTGTATTTTGTATCATAAATGCTTTGACCAATTTGGTTTCACATTTTCCAATGTTCAGATCGCCAGATAAGTTGGAGGATATAGATCAATATTTATTCTTGAAGCAAGATGTAAATATTTGTCCCGAATGTCTAGCAATGTATGGAATGTGATGGATGGATGCTCGGATAGGTGTATGGATGGATGGATATGGAAAGAATGCAAAGGATTCCAAGCATTATCTTGTGATAAGATAAGTTGTTCAGATAAAGAATGTTCATTTGGATAATTCTTCATGGCTCAAATAATGTTGCATAGGATAAGATCAATGAAAACAACCCATGTCAAGATGTTTACCATAAGCAAGTGTAAACTATGCCCCAAAATTTCATTAAGATCAAGATAACTTGGATGACGGATGTAGATGGATGAAAATGGATTGGATAAATCGTTCATGGATGAATGGATTTATTATGGATAAGATGGATGGAATGCTAGATTTATTATGGATTGGATGAGATGGTTCCACGTGAAATAGTGCACACAGATGCTTGATTCTACACATGATGCCAATTTTCTAGGTTTTTATCATGGTCGCTGCCCAAAGAGCCACCGTAGTGGTTTTCACTAGAGGATGATTTTTATCTTTACTATTTTCAATCCCTTTTTTGATTTTTTTTGGATTTTCATATCTTTTGATTTTTTTTTTGGTTTTTTTTTAAAGATTCATGATGACCCACCTGGTGGTGTTGATGTAGATGCCCTTGTCATAATGTTCCATCAATATCCTGCTTGAAGAAGTTGCTTTGCTAAGATACGCTCACTTGAATGCAACTTTTGGGATTCTTGATATACTTTATTGATACTAGGGTTAACTCTATCTCTGTGCACACATCGCAATAGAGTTCCTTTGGAATCCTTATGATGAATGGTCATTGCAAATACATGGTCCATTTGAGAATCGGATATCATGTGTGGAGGCATGGATGGAGTGTGTCTAGGGATAAGAGATGGATTGGTTGATAGTTTTGAGCATTTGACTCTCCAAACTTGGGAAGATGAGCAATGATGGGTGGATACAGAAGTGTGCATGGAATTAGGACCAACTACTTGATACACTTTGTACATCGCTTGAAAAGATTACTTTTTCTTTTATGGACATCTTTGATGGATACTTTCCCATTTTTTATTTTTCCCCATAGTTTCTTTGACTGATGGAGTTTGATAGGGATAATCTTTCTTTATATTCTTTGGTATCCATATGTATTTCATTTGTTCATTATGCTTCTCAGCTTCTCTTGCTTTGATAACGTTCTTTGTGTTTTGACTCAAATCTTTATTTTGACATTGGTCCTAATTTGTGGATGGGGTTATGGGTGGATGAAGATTCATGACATGACTGGTTGTAGTATTAGCATTGATTTCATCATAAGGATTCTTTGTGCTTCCTATGTTGACATTTGCCTGAGACAAAGTTTCCACCAATATTGTGGAAGTAGTACCTTCATGCTTTGATTCTACTTGTTTCAAGAGTTCCTGTTTAGAGTGCATTCTTTGATAAATGACCACCATAGGTGACGTTGTTTCAATTTTCTACTCTGCTAACTCTGAATTATACTATTATGTCTGACTTGTTTCCTTGAACGGATAATGCTAGATATCTTTATTTATGATGTCCTTAGTCTGAATTTGGGATATATCTGATATTGATGTTGACAACTATGTTTGGCTATAGGAATCAATAACCTCCTCTTTTTGTGTAATAATATTAGGAGAAATGGAATCCTGTTATGAATGAAGATCATCTACGTTTCCATCCACATAAAGCATCTCTTGGGTAGATGGAGGAGTATATGCTACATGGATATGATCATCTTGCGTAGATAGGAGAGTGATCATTAGATTATTGTAGTATCTTGAAGATACAAATTCTTGATCTTGAATGGTTTCAGAGTTGCTTTCGACATGCTTTGGATCAAGTTCTTGACATGGGTCAGTTTCAAAGAATGGATTGCTTACAAAGGGTTCTTGGATATCTTTATTAGGCATAGGAAGTGGTTGAATATCCTCTTGATCTTTGAGTGAATTGGGATCAAGTGTTGAGTTAAAGATTCCTTCAATATCGACAATCATGAGATCAAAAGATGTTAATATGTCTTGGAAAGGACCATTGCTAGACTTTGGTGAGAGATATTGATCTTTCTTTGGAATAAATTCTTGAGATATGTCCTCTAACTCATAAGACGATGTAGAGACATTTTCAATAAGATCATTGGTTGATGGATTGTAAATTATGTCAATGGGATCAAATAATTTTAACACTCCAAATATATCACTAAAAAGTGGTTGTTGATGTTGGTGAGTTGATCATCGGATGGGGTGGAAACATCTTCAAAGTGCTCAGTGATGGATTGATTTTGAACCTTGTTCTCAATAGTTGTGGTGGAGAGATTGTGAATGTCTTCAACCCTAGGTTCAAGTGATGTTGATATTTCTTGAATTGGATCATTGTTGGGTATTGTTGGTGGATTTTGATCATGATTGAAAAGTGAATCTTGACCTATGTTGATTTGATCTTCAAAAGAGATAGAAAAATCTTCAATGTTCTATTTGATGAATAGATCTTGATCATTGTCCCCAATAGTTATCATTTTTTGTTTTTGTGATTGTGATTGTTGGGTAGCTCGAGAGGCTTGGGTAGCTTGAGAGGCCTTTTGCACTTGTTGAGCTTGTGTTTCTTGTTGTGTGGCTAGATATTGTTGGATGGCCTTTTGGTAGGCTTGGTGAGCTTTAATCACAATGTTATATTATCTTGCTATGTTTGGTTTTGGTGTTAGTAGTGGTGGATTCAAAATTGTGTTGGATGTAGTGACAAGCTGTTGAGATATGATTAGTGTATAGGGTGGTTGGAGTGATCGTGAAGGATAGGAATGGTCAAAATGACCAAGGTGATAGATTTGGGAGACCATATTTTGATTTTCAGGATTGATGTTGTCATTTGATTAGATACCATTTGTTGGTGCGATGTTGATGGTATATTCAAAGGATTTGATGTGATGGCTTGATTGGTGTTAGGTGGATTGATTTGGATGGAGTGATTGGTGCTAGGTAAGGGCAATCCATAAACCAAGGAATGATGTGATGTGGGTAATGGTGGTGGAGATGGCTAATTTAGGACTCAACTATTTTGGTAAGTATATCAATTTGATCTTGATTTTCATCTTGACTCCCTTGATATAGTTTATTTGGCTTTTGTTCAACAGATTTGGGATGTAAACTTGTGATGTTTACATGGGATCATGGAAAATTTGATTTTGGACAATGTTCTGATTTGGGATGATGTTCAAATTTGGCATGATAGGTTGAAACCAAACATTGTTGGTGGTGGGAATCACATTGCCTTGATTTAGTAACTTTGATTTTACATGTTGTTACCTTGACTTGGTTAATAAATAGAGTCATTAACATCTTGTTTGGACTTTAAACAACATTTGTATGATTCACAAACATATCCATCCCAAAGTTTACCAATTTTGGACTCAAAATGCTCATTTTTGGTAAAGTTGTACTTGGTACATTCTCATTTGGCATGTTGGGATTTGATGGGATGATGTTGTTCTTTTGAAGACTCATGCATTGATTTTTTGGTGGATAGACTTGTAAGTTTGGACTTTGATTTAAATCTACCATCGAAAAAGGTGTTCCAATATTTTGATTGGGTAGACTCGCATTTGTTGTACCATTGAGGCTTGTAGGAGATAATGATCCCATGTATATGGATTGTAAAATGTGAGTTTTGAAGATCAATTGGCATTGTAAGGCTTTGATAGTTTGCTGACTTGGATTACTCATGATGTATGGATAAAGTTTGTATTCCATGTTCTTATTATGTTTTGACCTTTGTAAAAGTGACCTATAAGGTTCTTAGGATTAATAATGAGATGAAGGATGAAAAGGTGAATAATATGAGTGTTGAATGTTTGGGGACTTTGAATCAATGCTAGACTTAGGGATTGATTTTGATTGTTTGATTTGGATAATGAACTTGTAAACCCTAAGATGTTAGATGTTATCTTAGGATGAACTTGTTGAAAGGGGTGCTAATTTAACTAGAGTTATGAGAAATGATGCATTCCCATACTCCTAACTAAACAAGGTGATTTTGATTTTGATGATTTACCTAGTCTAGAATGATGTTTTTGAAGCTCTAAAGTTGTTTGGTGGGATGGATTTTGATAAATGTTTGGGATGGTTGAAATGTTTGATTTGATCCTAAATTAACCTAGGAAGGACTTGTTTTCGAGACCAAGATAGTGAAGAACATTTCTTTCTCTAAAAGTAATTCAAAATCAAAAGATCAATATTTGCATGAAAACCATACGACCAAAAGATGCCAAGCACATATGTGGGTTCCAATTGATTTAATATTTTCTTAATGGATTCTTTTTACCACAAACATACTCTTGATTAGATTTTTAATCTAGATGTCTAATGTCTTAACTTTCCCCTTATCCTGCAAAGTGTATTATGCAGAAACCAAGGAAATTTGAGGCAAGAGTTACCTATTGTTGACCTTAGTAGGAGCAAATTGAGATGAAATCCAAATGATTAGAAGCCTCTAAGGATAAAATCCCAAGGGAAAGCAATAGAATGTGAATTCATTCAAGGATATTTGCTTCTCCTAAAGGGTTTGGGATTTGATGCTCATGTTGAATGTTGGTTTTCCAATGTTTTCATCAAAGCACTATGTTTTCAAACCTGACTCACAAGCAATATAACATCCTAGCTCAATTGGTACATTTTTCTTGGTGGGCTTGCTCTATTCCCTTCAGATAGAAGAGATTATTTTACATGCAACCAAGGAAAAATATAAAGGTATGTTAAGAATGAAGTCTTAACCTCTATATTTTAATCCAAGATCGACATGGCAAGTAACTTCTTGGAATCTAAGTTCCAATGCACCACTTTGATAAAATCGTTAGATGGACTAGTTAGTTACTACAAAGAAGGGTTTTAATTCAGACTTTCGTTCATGGAGATTGACCCATACAGTGAGAGTCCCTTTTCAGATCCATCTCATCGGAGCCAACCACTTGATACTCGCGTTTACTCCAATACCCACATTTATATCCCAATTGGAAATACTCTTGGCTTTAGAGTGTTACAGGTCAACTCCTTCCCTTGGGTGAGTACTTTTTCCCCAAGGAAAACCCTCTAAGATAGAAAAAAGTGAGTAAACATATTCATAGTTTGATCAACCTTCATTTAGAAATAAAGAGAGAACACATGCAATAAGTTTACTCACACTCGCAAAGTGTTTTGTTCAATTTTAGTTCCCAAAATGAAGTGTGGGGGTAATATTTTATGCAACTTAATGTCATCAAAAATAATTTTGATTCTCAAGATCACCATGAAGTGCGAGATAAGTG
This sequence comes from Sequoia sempervirens, assembly GCA_007258455.2. Lineage (NCBI taxonomy): Eukaryota > Viridiplantae > Streptophyta > Pinopsida > Cupressales > Cupressaceae > Sequoia > Sequoia sempervirens. The sequence continues at coordinate 643,882,595 of VDFB02193867.1, read as the reverse complement.
CATACACCTTTTTAGATGAGATTATAAGTTTGCAAAAAAGATTACAAAGCATAAAAGACACATGTTCGTTTTAAGCACCAAAGGAAATGTGAAGTCTGTTTGTTCAGTTTTAGCCAAAAAAGCAATGTCTAGTATGTTTCTAAGGTTCAATTTTGGCACAACTTTGAAAAAAACTCAATGATCTAGTTGGCCTAAAACAGAAAACAAAAGCAGGGAATGGACACTTCAAGCTATTTCAATAAGCATTAAAAAGTACTTTTTAAGGTTCAAGTTTTACGCCCACTTCTCGAATTCAAATCTGCTTGCTTTCTTCTGGATTTTTCCGCCTTGCTATAGTGTTATCTTAAATAAATTCAAAGAAAGCATATGTTAAGTCTCCATAGTTTCACCACAAATTTGATTTGAGAATATTACCCAATGTGGATAAATATTCAGAAAAACTATCCATCTGCAACAACCAAGATCCATAAATAAGTTTTTAAAGTAATAAAGTTTGTTCAAAACCACCTTGACTAAAATGTAATAACACATGCAACTAATTGAATAATGATACCGATCCTTACTAAACAAAACACCAACTGTAGCTTGTTTGAAAAGATATCAAAAACTGTAGGCAAGAGGGTTTTTATGTAAAAAAAAAAGTTTATCTCACATATCACACAACCCTTGGCCTAATTGATCACCCTCGCCAGAAGCTTAAATGATAGTCCTCTGTGCATAATTTCTTACAAAATCCTCTTGGTATCGATAACTTGTTCAAAGGCACTACCATGTTGGGCATGCAAAAAAGCTAACCCGTGAAAAAGCAATCTTGGATTTTGCATTTTGTTTTGTCAATGTTTGACGCTAATGCTACAACCAGTCCTTCACAATCCATGAGAAGGGGTTTTTGGTGTGATATGTCATGCATCACTTGCTAGTAAAGGGATACCGACTAGACCTTGTGAATGCACATACTTCACGCACGTTCTTTTAGAAGGGGGTTTGTGTCATATTTGACCGTTCACTAGTAAATGATAGCAATAGGGTCTATTACTATCAACAAGGAGTATCAATCACCAGATTTTTTATGTCTTTGTAAGCAAGTTGTTATTCAATGCTAATCGCCCAAATTACTACCTTCCACTGCACGTTCATTGCAGAAATAAATCGAAGAAAGATTTTGGAAATCCTCACCACTTTGTTTATTAAAGACCTTTGTCATCTAGTTAAGCAATGTCAATGAGAGATAAAGTACCTAGAGAGATATTTAATATACTCATATTGACTACATATACCACAGCCAAGAATGTAACTCTGATGCATAGAAAATGTTCCGAGACTAACAAAACAGTTGAGAGACAAATGTACTCAAAATGTGGAAGCATAGATAAGACATGTTAGAAAAAAGGCAGTGACTATTTAAAGCAATCAATCACCTCAATCTCAAATGCATTTTTATTTTCATTTTTTAGCAGAATAGAAACTTATTGTGATTGAGAAGCATTTAATAGATTTGTCTCATAAATTTATTATGAGGCAGCAACATCATCCACACAACTTCCCATCCACTCCTACTACACCAGTTGAATGTTGCCAGTCTAATTAATAGCTTATATCAGCGATTTGAGGAAAGCATATGGGTGATGTGAAAATTCAAATCTCCTTAGATCGCCATTTGCATCCAAATCTGCTTGTCGATCTCTAGTTGGTAAATCAGAATCAAGTGGATGGGTGAATAGGACAGGAAGTAACTCTGCAATAGTTGTTTTAATGGAACCTTTGATGTCTGCAATCATAGTGCCCCTGTAAATCCTCAATACAGCTAGAAGTTTTTCCTGAACAATCAATAAATTTATCAGAACACAAAAAAAATGCCTCAATTATTTATATGTAACAAAAGCCAGTTCCATCTAGTAATTGGAGTAAAAAGGAAGAAGATAGTTGTATTTTACCACTATAAGAAATACCATCTATGCAAGCTCCACAGGAAATTGGGATTCAAAAATGATTACAGCTAAGTAAATGACAATACTAGTTCAATATTCAAATTATAGAAATTGAATGCCAAATATGATTTTGATATTTTCAAGTCTATCACATACAGCTACAAGCGAGCAATAGATAATAGCACGACATATCAAATGATCAAATATTTGAATGGAAATAAAAATAATAACAAGAACATGTGCTTCCTCCAAAATCATGTGGTGGTGACTTTCATAAGCAATATTTGTGTGAGATAAATGCGCAAACCTTTGAAGTCTAGGAGATTGGAACTTATCCAAGCATTAGAGAAAATCTACTTCTAAGAAAGTGGCTTTCAAATGCCTAAGCTTGAGGACAAGATTTCAACTCTCTAGACGTCAAAAGTATATGCAGGCTAGATGATGTTTGAGGAGTTTGTATACTAAAGACTATGCTATCATAATGTGAAAATAGTGAAGCATGCAGGGCATGCGAATAAATCCAAGGTTTCAGAACCGCTTGGCCAAAGACCTTAAATAGATAAAGGACACATAGAACATATTTTCTAGAAAGACTTGGAAACTTTCGACGAATGTAGAGTATATGCCATCACTGTCCGTACACCCTGCAAACATTCAATGAATATCGAACAAAGCAAACCAGGTAAGTAATAATAATTCCTCACTGTCATAATAAATATAACTATGGATGCACTTGGTGTCTTATATCATAAAAGATCTCATGTAGAGTGCAAGATTGTAGGTGGGAATAAAGAGCTAAAAAGAAAACAAACATGGTGGAATCGACGCCAGCAAATAAATGCAAGTCTTCTCATAAAAAAACTTCTCAGAGACAGACATACATATTGAAAACAATCAAAGATCCCATCAATCTAATGCTAGAGGAAATAATCTTGATTCTTCAAAGATTTGTACATTTTCTAAAGTGAATAAAGACAGCCACAAATATAAAGATTAAAAAAGCAAGAAGATAACTATGATTGTAATTTGAGAATGTAATCGGAACATGCTATGAACCTCTGGTTTGATCATCATGTGGTCTACCAGCTGTACTTAGGAAACAAAAAGAAACGCACCAAGCCAAAATGTTATAGTTAGTATCTAATAAACAAATAGCACTTCGATTTAAATCTTATAACTAGTAGGAAATTGTTGTAGAGTTTTTTCTGTTAGTAAAGAAATATTTTAAAACATTTCACTTATATTTATTCAAATACATTCTAAATATAGATTAGTAGTGGTTGCCAAAATGTGAACCACGATTACAACTTGCATGAGAAAAGCAAACAATCAAAGTATTGGATCAAAAGGCAAGGTTAGAATAAGAATTCCCCATAAAATCTATTTTCATTGTTAAAGAACAAGGAAAAAGATGAAATACTTGAGCAAATCCAACCGAAAATAACTATTCCTTATTTTTAAACGAAGCAAACACTTGATCTTATGGGGGGATTGGTGCTATTTTGATATGGAAAATATCCCTTTCCCAACCCCTTTCAATAAGCTATATGATGAAACTACTTTGAAGATGATATGAGGTGGAAAAAATTAGTTCTCAATTGAAGAGAGTGAGTTTGCATGAGGGTTGTGGATCAAGTTGTGGAGAATAAGCCTTTTATTGATAGATTTTCAAGTTGGAAGAGAGCTCATAATAGAGAAGTGTGGGATAATGATTTGACCAATGAGATAAAGCCACTTGTCACATTGTGATAGGTTGAGGAATGTGCAAGTTTTGGCCAATGTGCTAAAGAGGGGGATATTCAAATTTGATTTGAGAGTTAAATGTTGAGTTTGAGCTTGTACAAGAGACATGTAAGAGGCATGTAAGGCCTCATAAATGCTTTGTTGGATGTACATGTCAAATTGGGGGGAGATTCAAACTTGGAGAATATTCTTCATTTATGCCAAGTTGAAAGTAAATAAAGATTTTGATATATCAATTAAATGCAATTTCATGTGCAAGTGGAAAAATCTAGAGAATACAAGTGATTAGGATTAGCATTTAATCATGGATTAGATTAATTAAGATGATGTTAGATGTTTTTAACCCATTTGAATTAGATTAGGGATTTAAATCAAATCAAAGGGAGATGAAAGGTGATAAAGATTTAGTTAAATAAATATTTTAGCTAAGGGGGACACTGATAGGCTTAAATTAAATAAATTTAATTTATTCAATTTAAGTGAATGACATTAGGAGATTGAATTAAATGAACCCGATTTAACCTGATGAATGGACGAGTGTGAGTTTAAGTTATGAATGTGATGCTATTTAAGTGCACAATGCTAATTTCACGTGTCTACAATAATTATCCTCAACATGCTTATTTAATTAAATTATCAAAATACTAAATTTTAAATAATTTAATTTACACTTTTAAATAAATCACATGACTTTCAATATAAGACTTTTATATTTTCATACAAATTATTCCAATACTATTATAAACATTTATTAACATCATTTAATTATATAAATAACATCATACCAAACACCAACGTAAGATAAATACCAAAAGTACACTCACACAAACCATAATAATAAATTGCAAAAATAACAAAAGTCAAAGACACACAATACCATTCAATCAGGATGGTTTGACAAACATGGGACAAGGTGACTTCCTTGTCATCTTTGTTTCAACATCATGCCCATTGGGTTAAATTGATGCTCGCCCTATCTTGCTGAAGCAAGTGGAATCGAGACTCTGTACATGCAATTCCTGCATACAAAAAAGATCATGTACATGTATATATATAATAAAACATCACATTGTGACAAGGATTTTCACCGTAGCAGGGCTCTCGCGAACGAGTGGTGCTACACTGTCCTCTCACCAAAACTATTCTAACAATTACAACATTAGATATAAAGTAACAATTCTAACTAATTGATCACATCATAAAATAATTGCTAAACCATTGCATCACAATGTATTACTGAAATCAAATTAACATCACCAAACCATAATGTCATATCAAATATCGATGTCCTCAAATGAGATAGCATAATCATCAATCAATCTAAACTATCAATTCCACCAATCCAAACAATAACAGTAACTATCATAGTCTTAAGGTATCAAGCAAAAGCATAAAAAGATAACAAGTCCAAATGGCAACATGAGGGGTATTGCATCCTCCCCCTCATGAATTCAGCTTACTCTTGGAAGCCAATAAACAAGGGTAGGATTCCCTGATATGGGAGGCATCCTCCCATGTCGTTGAAGTCTCATCGTTGGGATCCCACTGGACCCACACCTGCTCAATATCCTTGCCTCTGAGAGCGAGTCTCCTGTGTTGCAGCACGACCACGGGCTTGGGAGCTAGCTGCGTGTCCTCAACCTGTAGAGAATTCCAATCAATTATGTGAGTAACATCAGGAAAATATGGTCTAAGGACTGAAACATGAAAAACATCATGAATCTGTGATAGACTAGGTGGCAAAGCCAAGTAGTAGGCAATAGGACCAATCTTTCCAACACTTCAAATGACCCTACGAAATGGGGTGCAAGCTTAGAACCCTTTCCATAATGAATAGGGCTCTTTCGTGGATGAACTCTAAGAAACATTCGATCTCCAACTGCAAACTGTTGATCAACTCTATGTGCATCAACATATTTCTTTTTCCTATCTTGAGCCGCTACAAGATGGTCTCGGATGCGAGCTACCTATTGCTCCATGTCTCAAAGCATTTCGGGTCCAAGAAGAAACATGTCCTCTAATCGATCCCAACTCAAAGGGGTACGACAAGGATGACCGTACAAATCTTGAAATGTAGCCATTTCGATCGAACTATGATAACCATTGTTATAGGAAAACTCGACCAAGTGTAGATAATCTTCCCAATGGGATTGTTTGCTCATGACATACATTTAGAGCATATCCTCAAGCACCTAATTGACTCTCAGTATGACCATCTATCTCAGGATGGTAGGCAGAACTAAAATTCAACTTAGTCCCTAAGGACCACTGCAAAGATGTCCATAATAAATATGTGAATACCAGATCTCTCTCAGAAATAATTCTTCACGGTATCCCATGTAATCAAAGAATGTCTTGCATGAACACCTTGGCCACCACATAAGTAGTATAGGAAGATCAGATAGGAGAGAAATGGGCCACCTTGGTCAACCTATCAACAGTGACCATGATAACGTCATGCCGCTTGGAAGACATAGGCAAGCCGACAATGAAATCAATAGAGATAATGTCCCATTTCCATTCTAGAACAAGATGAGGCTACAAGAATCCTACTAGATGATGATGCTCAGCCTTAACCCTCTAACATTCTAGACACCTAGCCAAAAAATCAGCGATGTCACTCTTTAATCCTACCCAAAAATATAGTGAGCGTAGATCCGCATACATTTTCTTAACTCCAGGATGTGCCGAATAAGGAGCCCGATGAGCTTCAGTCAAAATTAGGTTGTGAAGACCCTCTACAAGAGGTACATACATTCGGCCTACATAGCGCAAAACACCATCCGAGTCCAAAGAGTAACCAAAAAATTTACCTTCCAACGCTCTGCCTCACTCAATCTCTGATTTCACCGCTTGATACAAATTATCTGAAGGAAGAGCTGCGAGGATCTAACTCCTCAGATCAACCTCAAGAGCCACAACAGAAATCTCATGCTTGCATCTACTCAACACATCCACCACCACATTCTCTTTTCACTGAATATATTTTACTTCAAAATCATATTCGCACAAGAATTTCATCCACATTCTCTATCATGCATTCAGGTTCTACTGCGTGAAGCTGTATTGCATACTACAATGACTTTTATGCAACTTGAACCGATGCCCTAGGAGGAGGTATTTCCATCCTACCAAGGCATGAACAACTACAGCCAACTCCAAATCATGTGTGGGGTAGTTTAGTTCATGATCCTTAAGTTTCCGTGATTCATAAGCTATCACTCACCCTTCTTGCATCAAGATGGCCCCTAAACCTTCCAAAGAAGCATCCGTACAAACAACAAAATCTCCTGTTGGATCCAGTACTGCTAGGATTGGTGCACTAGTCAACTTTTCCTTAAGTGTTTGGAATACTAACTGATATTGATCAGACCAAAGAAATTTCTTTCCCTTCCTCTGGAGAGAGTTGATAGGATGTGCCATCCTTTAAAAGCCTTGGATGAACTGTCGGTAATAGCCTACTAGTCCTATGAAATTGTGAATTTCTAAGATATTTGTGGGTGCGGGCCAATCCACAATGGCCTAAATCTTTGCAAGATAATTTGAAATTCCCTCACCTAAAATCACATGGCCCAAATAATGAACTTCATTCTTATAAAAGTCACACTTTTCCAAGTTGGAAAATAATTGATTGTCCCTTAAGCACTGTAACCCCTGCATTAGATGCTCCTCATGTTCTTCCATAGATATGAAATAGATCATAATGTCATCAAGAAACACAAGGATGAATCTATCAAAGTACATTCGGAACACTCCATTCATTAAGCTCATGAAGACTGAAGGTGCATTCGTTAACCTAAACGACATCATAGTGAACTCGTAATGTCTGTATCAAGTACGAAATATTGTTTTATGAATATCTGTATGTGCAATCCAAAACTGATGATATCTTTATTTGAGATCAATCTTAGAAAATGCATTTTCTCCTTTTATCTAATCGAAAATATCATCAATTATGAGCAAGGGATATCGGTTCTTCACTATTACTTTGTTCAACTGCCTATAATCAATACACAAGCGAAGAGAACCATCCTTCTTTTTTATGAATATCACAGGTGCTCCCCAAGGGGAAACACTTGGGAAGATAAACCCTTTAGCCAACAACTCATCCAATTACAGACAAAGTTCCTAAAGTTCCTGCATTGTCATCCGATATGGAACTTGAGATATTGGCACAACTCCAGGTACTAGATAAATCCTAAAATCTATATCTTGTTTTGGTGGCATACTACGTATCTCTCCAGGAAACACATAAAAGAACTCCTTAAGGAGATGGTAATCATCCAATGATGTCCCTCCACTATCCTCTGACTCCAAATCACTCATTGATACTGCAAAAAGCTGACAACCCTATCGGAAGTACCTTTTAAGCTGCATGGCAGAGATCACTCGCAATGAAATGGGTCTTTGAATACCCATGATCTACACCTCCTTTCCGGAATCATCAATGCACCGCACTGCTTTATGGTGATAGTCTATCATAGCATGGTGTGCACTCAACCAATCCATGCCCAAGACTACATCATATGAGCTGAGTGCTAGGATTCAGAGGTCCACTTTAGTTGTCAATGAACCTATATTTAGACTACAACCTTGCACAAGCTTCTCTACAACAAGCTTTGATCCTGAGGCTAATTCAACCTACCATTTAACACCTTGACTAGATGCCACCAGTCTACCTTGCTCAACTACTGAAGGAGATATAAAAGAATCAAATGCACTAGAATCAAAGAGTATAGAAATTCTAGTGTTATGCAACACACCTAATGTCTTAATGGCGATGCTCTAATGGTCTACCTGTCACTTCTCTACTATTGCAAAGACACGATGAGATCTCCCTCCATCACCTACTATCGGCTCTTATCTAGCTGGTCTCCGATTAAATCCTGAAGTGCTCTTTTATGGACACAATCTAGTGATATGCCCTTGCTGCCCACATGAGTAGCAACCAGTACCTCTACCAAATCATCTACCCCCTGATAGAGCATTTGAATGGTGAAAGCTTCCTTGACTTGGTGCTGACTAAAAACTAGGTGCAAGCTACACAAAATTCTCCTGACGAGCTTAGTTTCGGTTCTGACCACTGCCTGATGGATTGCTTTGAACACTCTGTTGTTCCTCATGCTCAGAACAATGGGAACTAGGAGCTGAAGGACTTTTCCAGTTTTCTCTACGACCAACAACATTGACCTCTTCCTTGGCCACATCCTCTACCTCGAGGCATATTTATGCGCAATAAGATAAAGGTAGAAGTGAGCTCAAGAGTCAAACACAAGGTTTCCTAATGGACATAACTACCTAGAGACCCTAGTGTTTGCAAACCTGGCTCTGATACCAAGTTGTAATGCCCGTCGTGCAAACCCCAAAGGACAAAAATTACACCCATTTTTTTTTTTAAATAATACAAAGTAAACATATAACGAAACATTAAAACATATTTAAATTGCACATTAACATCATAATGTCAAGTCCTCTGGGTTACGTGAGGTCACATCACATAAACAAACTCATAACGAAATATTGCACATAAGGATAATAACCTAACTAATCCAATATCCATCATAACCATTACAATATCCATTTTCAAAAGATAACATACATATATCCATAAGCATGAGTATAATTACATCACATGGTACAACCATATTAAATCCCATTAAATGAATGGTTACAAAGGTGCATAATTAATACATCTTCATTTAATACATTACATGTTCTCAATAATGATTACAGTGAATTCTACCATACATGTGGGATAAATACATAGTACAAATACTGCTAGAATTACAAAAAGAATATCAGGTACAAGCTCCATCTGAAGAACACTGTGAGGAATGAACTTAGATGGGGAACCCAACGGGTGTGGAGTACGTTCCACCCAACCATGTGGGTTTAGAAAAACCCACCCCCGTGCTCAGAGGTGACAAGGAAGTAACCAAGACCATGAATTCCATAAGACAACTCCAATAAAGAATAACATAGTACAATAACTCCAAAAGCAACATCAAAGTAAACATAGATCATAAACAACAACAACAAGGATCCACTCAATATAGCCAAAGAACCATAAAACAGATCACAAATAAACCAAGGAAAGAACCATTAACCACATGCCAAGTAAACCAAAGAGACGATCTTAATATACTTCCAAATAAATCTGAAACAACAATCATAACACACTTCTAGAGGCAACCAAGAAAACATGGCATAAGGACATCAAGTGGAGAGTGTCATCACATAGCCTACATGGGTTATCCTGGACCTTCCTCCAACATGAGGCACTAGCTCCCATCTATGGTTATCCTGGCCCTTCCTCCTACTTGAGGTGTCTGCCCCATAGGGTGACTCATGCAGAGCCATCAATCTCTCCTGAGGATGAGGTTTGACTTTTCCGACCATGGCCTTCTTAGAATACCATTAGTCTGTGATAGCCCTAATGCATAGACGAGGTATCAAAGGCTATCTTATATGTTTTTATGACCCATTCCCCTAAGTTCTATTATTAGGTTTTCAATTGTTAATCTACTCTTACATGGGTTATCCTGACTCCTTCCTGCTTTTGAGGTGCCGGCCCCCATGAAGAGCCACTCTCCCTGAGACCTCAAAACATAATGAAATCAAAGCAAGGGTTGTACCATCAAGCACAAGGCACTAAGTCTCAACAGATGACTTGTGAGGCATTACCCATCACGCTAAAACACACAAAAGTAGCACAAAAAAACCTCGTACAACCCTTTTAGAATAAAGACACCAATATCTTGATGTATCAAGAGCACATAAGATGAAGGTGAACATCCAACAATATAAACATGCCTATGGAATTTTGAGGATCACAACATTCATATACGGGTTTCAAACAAAACTGGGCTTCCACATGATAATAGCCAAAACGATGAACCAAGAAAATAAAGAGGTCAAGCAGATTTGGAAAATAGAATAACATAATGATTTTCACACAAAGTTAGATAATTTTCTCTAATCCATTACTAAAGCTATTTTTTTTCCTTTGTATAATTTTGCAATAAAGTGTCAATTTAAATTTCTAATTAATAAGGACAATTTCACTTTTTTCTTAATAATCACAGTTATAATTTTCATACTCAAAATGAAATCAATATATCTATATACTAAAGTTATATATATATATATAAATAAATATATAAATATTCTTAAATAATTACACACACACACATACACACACA
>VDFB02193867.1:643742615-643871622 GCA_007258455.2 Sequoia sempervirens | reverse complement strand
TTATCAAAGAACTTGGTAAGGATGACTAAAGGAACTCTACAATCCAGACCACATTAATCACTCCTTGATCCCAAATGATGAGTCGATGGTGTTGTTGCACAAGCAACATCTCTCGATGCATGTAGTATGCAACCATGTGCTTGCATGGTTGACCACTACTAGTACTTATTTTATGATTGTTTCAAAAAGAGAATGATAGTTGTGCTTTTTCTCTTAGTGTAAAAAAAATTTGGGCATGAAACTGGCTAGAACAAAATTAACTCAAATTGACTAGATCAAGATTATATGCCATCTTGTAAAAAATGTGGGGACAAAGGTGTTTTCTTGCAATAACGCTACTGTTTGGATACTATAAGGTTTTGAAGAGGTTGTCATTTCGTGTCATTTCATTCAACTAGAAATATAATGGTTAATGTAAATAAAACATGTACAAAAAAAAAAATCATAGCTTCCACTTAACCAATAACTCTAGACACATAATTTCTTGTGAAAATATCCACTCCCATCTCGATATTTTGGTTGTGTACCTATATATTAATTTCTTGTGAACCAAAGAAGTTTTAATAATAAAAATTATAATTGCAATATCATTGAAAAAAACTATACAATTAATAACTTACAATGTCTGTTAAATTTTGTTTCTTTCAAAGAATGTATTGACCTGTAAAACAAGACTAATATAGACCACAACATTTAAATAAATAGCTCTTGATTTCATTGGAATTTATTAATCTTTGCTGAAATTAAAAATTAGGGTTCTTACAAAAATTAATCAAAACTAATTATACATATATATAGGTATTCAAATTTAGCCATTTCAAAATTAAACAAAACTTAATATTTTTACCATTTATTTTATTTTTAATTTATAAAATAAAAGTAAAATGGTTTGCCCATTAGTAATGGTTATTCCTAAAATCTGCATTTTTCACCTTCCAATGAGTAGTCTATGAATAGTTTGATGGAGTTACAATGGGAGCCACTTTTCCTTCCCTCATGACTAATCTTTTCATGGATCATTTCAAAGAAATTGTCCCCACTTCTCGTCCCCTAAACAAATTTTACATAAGTATATGTTGACACAACTAACGTTTATTGTTCCTATGATTTTGATAATCTTGAAAAATTAGGGTGGTTGGTTTCTCTTTCACCCCTTGCGCTCACTTGGTTCTCTTCTCACCTCACTCCAACCTCTTGTTTAATTGGTGAAATTTGCTATTTACCATTTCACTTCTCTTGTCTTTCTCTCTACATTATGAGAATGGATAATGAAGTTTAAACCAAAATATGAATTAAAAGGATTTTACCTAATTAAATTTATAAGCATTCATTACCTAGAAAGGAATGAAATTTGAACATATTTTATGATGATAAAATTATATTTTAAATGTACATTTAATCTTACTAATTTTATAAAAGTATAGTTTAATAAATAAAATACAATTATTGAAAACATATAATCAAATTAATCTATAAACAAAATATCATAATAATCTATTTTTTGAAAAAATCTGATTTATTATCTCTATTTATGTGCTTTCTTGAAGGAAACTTATATGTTCTATATAGCTCAATTAATTTCAATAGTATAAATTATGTGAAGTTCTTCCTTGAATGTATTTGGCTAAACAATTGGAAAACAAAATTATTAGATAAAATAGAATTAAAAGAAAAGCTTGCACCATTCTCTTATTTATTTCCATTCCACATGACAGAATATCTGATAGCAACAAACTTCCAAAAGAATAAAAGGTAATAGATATTTCTATTGTATTGGGCTCAATAGACACTACAAACTTTGAGATGTATTTAGCAATTAATATACTTGAAATGAGAAAATACCAAAAGATACAGTTCAACCATCCTCAAAAGAATCGGAACCAATTTTTTTTTTTTTTAAAGTTACAGATATTTTATGTGCGGTTTTAGTCTATTGAACACAATAGACACCACAAAATTCCAGATATGTTTTATAAAGATAGTATGCTTAAAAATGACAATATACTTAAAACAAGCAAAGTTCAATCTGCTGCTTCAAAAAAAATTAGAGAGAGATTTTATGAACGGTTCTATTGTACTGGACTCAAGACACACGACAAAAAAACGAAACTGTCCTTCGAAAGTAAATGTAGGTCCATATATCAAACAGAAAAGCGAAAGTTAGCATCCGTAATTGATTATATAAATAAAATTCTTCCAATCTACTTAGTCCTGCAAATTATAACTGTCGCTCAACGAACGCTTACAGTCATATACGGAACAAAAAGCCTGTAATCATTTGAGAATCAGAAGTCTCCCCGTGGCCAGAACAGTGAGGAGCTCACATGAACCAAATATGTATTTGTTTCCGTACTCCTTCGCAGCAACGCTCCATCTGTTGTGGTAATGCTTGTTGACGTCCGCTATCAGTTTGTCCAAATATTTAACCCGTGTCAGTATGACGCATTTTACCCATGCCGTTCCACAGGCTTGCCATTTCCCGTCGTCTGCCAGGTGATTGTAGATAATCCCGCTCTTTCTCAGCAGCCGAACATCTTCCTCTGTGTCGATGATGCCGTTCATGAAATCGGTGTAGCTAGTGAAGATCAAATCACCGGAAGCCGCCGAAGCTTCGAACGCCACTAGATTTCTGATAACTACTTCGGTATTGGAATTCAATCTCAATTTGGGAAGATAAAGAGTTGCAGTGGTCGTATCGAATCGAATTATGGTGAAGTCTCCATCAGTTGGAAGGAATTTTACTCCTGCTGAGTATAAATCGGAGACGGAGGGAATCGCCTGTTCGTCACGGGTAGGAGTATCCACAGAGGAATACCCTTTCTCCTCATATTTTTCCTCATCCTTTTCATCGTCGCGCTTAATTGAAAGAGTTTCAAATGCGGAAACAAGACGCGTGGACAACTATGGCACCAACTGGGCAGGCCTTCCTTTTAAGACACGCTCAGGGAGTGCCGAGTCAAGTTGAACAAGGCCTATCCTTAACGAAGGCAGATACTTCCATAAAGCTTTCAGATCACGTATTAAGTATGTTGAATCCGGCAACGGGACATTCCCGTCTTCATTCTTGATAGAAATGGTATCCTCCATTGCTGCTGCAGGGACAATAGATTAGTAGAGCACCTCCAGTATATTATGTCTTTCTTTTATACGCAACCTTGAAGTATCCTGCATCCTCAACATAAATGGCGACCATTCATGACAGGCTAGAGTCACCAGATTGCATAGACTTTCTTCCGCATTATCTTGAGAATCCAACTGCATTTCCAGCATCTTTTGCAAGATGAACAAAGGTAACTGATTTTCGAGCATCATTAGATCTCTCATAATTGCATTGTGTGTTGCAATTCTGCGAGATGGATCTAAAACTCTGCACAGTTGCTTCACCTGGGATGAGATTTGTGCAAAAGCTTGATCCGCCCGTTTGGCATAGAACTGCAAGCACTCGAGAAGGAACGATGCGTCCAGAACCATAAGCCATGCAAGGGTTTCCTCATTGTAGTAAAGATATTTGTGGTAGCAGTTCCTGATCTCCCAGTCGTACTTCTCCACCTCTTCCACTACAGACTCGAACATGCTATTACGGGTTAGCGTCTTCTGAAATCTTTGCGCATCAGCCACTTTATATCTCTCCATTTTGTAGAGTTGGGATCCCGAGTGGTGATATGGTCCAATGGAAACACACTGTGGAATATATGCTTCTGGCTTCGCTGCCAACAACTCTTTGGGCACACTAAAAATGGATACAATAATTTCCTTTTCGTCTTCTTGCTCGCCATGTCTTTGCAGGCCTTCCTTGATTTGAACGACCCAAAGATCTTGATTCATGATTACTTCATCTACAGTAATCAATTCCATGAGTCCAAGTCGGAAATAGATAAAGGATCACAGAAAGCAACTAGCCAAGGAGGGGATGAAAATAAGATAAGTAAAAGCTCAACTATGAGTAACAAGTGCGAAAAAGCAACTTGAATTTCACAGAAATTTCTACACTCCTCGCGAGAATTTGGAAAGCGTTTCTATGACTAGAGCTTCACATGATAAATGCTTAGCTGAAAGGATTCAATTCAATGTACGAAGGGCCCTTGTTAGTCTCAGAAGATGCTCGTAGACGGAGGGAAAGGGCCCTCTGAGAGGGCCATTTAGTCTAAAATATGTAAAGTAGTAACGTAAATTAGTAAATTTCAGACGATCTCAAGATGAAACATGTAACTTAAAACTTAGGAGTTTGAAGTTTAGTCTTCATCTTAACAAATATTTTCGTTAATCAGCACTCTTTGTCTGAGAAATTTTGTCAATCGCTTATATGGGGAAGGGCCCACAAGAATACCCTGCCACGTTGAACACAATAGCCCCATGTTTACATTGAAGGATTTGAAAGAATTTCATCCTGCTTTCAAGATTTCTTTTAAGACGTTTGAAAGTGATAATGTTTGCACGCGTCATTGTTATTACTATTTTATTTTCAGCTTCCTTATATCTTCTACACTAATATTTGTATTGAGAGGTGTTTTATAATAATACTAAGGATTTAGCGTTATATACTTTAAAAAAAATAAAATTACAATTAATATATATATTTTACAAATTAGTAATATAAAACGATTCTTAAGTAAATGTTGTAAAATAAATATTAAATATTTCTAAATCAAATTTAAATAATATTTTATAAGGAAAGAATATTTTAAATATAATTTTATATTAAACAATTTAAATTATAAGTTAAAATGTAATGTAAAATTAAATTTTTTGAATGTTATTAAGATAGATGTATTTAAGAGGTTCATCCCATAATGTTATGGTTATGTTGTTGCATTGTTGTTCTTGTCACTAAGCTTCAATCATCTGATGGTTCATTGTGATTGTAGGCTTGGTGTCTCCTCTCATCTAATGTGCACGTAGACTTCCACCTTAGCATTGATGCTATTGTCATTCATGTCAACTGACTTAATTTTGTACACAGGTGTTCATGCCTCTGACTTTGTGTTACATACTCTCATTAGAATAGTTTGCTCATGAGCTATGTGCCCCTATTCAGCTATTGTACTCATGGATTTGAAGACTCATGTGTGTTCACTCTAAGGATGAGGTCCCCCATTTGTGGCCACACCTAATTTAAACTAGGCCAAAAACTTACATTCACTGATCAAAAGAAAAAAATATAGTTGTATTCAAGATATTTATATTAGTTATTAATGTTTTCATATTAAAAATATGTATGTATTATGTTTAGATTAAGAAAACACATTATAATAGATTTATGTTTCAAAAATTTATAATAAGTTAAAATTATATGAGCTGATATAATAATATTATCAAATTGGGATTAATTTAGTTTTATTAATTTGGAGTTCTTAATAATGAGATGTAGTTGCATTATGTATTCAATGATTAGTTTCGATCATTTAGTACTTTATTAGATTTTCTTAAGAAGTTATAATTTTTTTAATTTTGGGATTGTTAATAGCTACATAATATATGCAGATTAGTCTATATATTCTTTGTCAAAAATCATGTTACAATATTATAATTTGATCAAACAAAGGCCTAAAATTTAATGGTCACCCTTGCCTATCACATAAAAAATTTACAACTATGCTGAACTAAGTGTCTTTCAATTAACAATTTGTCAAAAGAAAATATTTTATACAAATTAATATAAATGCTTGCTAAAAAATCTATCCCGAATTATTTTTTGTTAGTTAAATTTTATTTTCAAAAATGATATGTAGCTAAACCATACCTTTAATATCATCCTTTCTAATTGAACATTAGTTTATACTACATTATTTCAAATTCAAAAACTAAATTAATATATGTTACTTATTATTAATCATCTCATTTTTTGGGTGGTTTAAATTTCTCAAGAACCATTTCAATAACTTTATTTAAATTAATTTAGCATAGATTTCTTTGGGTGGGGACGAAAGATAGGAGTCAGTTCTCTTTAGTGAATTGGCACACTTTGTCCTCTAGGAAATGTTATGAATGCTTGGACTTGAGAAAAACAAAACAGATGAACATGGTCCTTACAACAAAAAATTCTTAGAAGCTCCTAAACAACCAGGAGGAATGGATATCCATCCTCAAGGATAAGTACATGCATGGTTATGATTGTCTCTCTCTGATGAAAATCAATGCCCTTCGTCCTAGCTCTATCATTTGGAATAACCTTTTGAAATCCAAGAATTTTCTCTCTTTAGGCTACTCTTGGTAGGTTAGGTCTGGCAATTTGGTTTCTTTTTGAGATGAAAAATGGCTTTCCTCTCTAGATCTTGGTCTTCATCTGGCTTTTTCTGTGGTGAAGATTGAACTTTGTGCTCTGCTAGAGTCTAAGGTTTTTTATTACTAGGATACCTTGGTTGTTTCATCTAGATGGAAGATTGATCCTAATTGGTTCAACCCCCCCTCCAACTAGCTATTGAAGAGCTTCTTAGGATGGTCAAGAACCTCAAATTCTTAAACTCAAATTTGTTAGACTCTTTGGTCTGGGTGGCTTCTAAGGATAGGAATTACTCTGCTAAGATTGGCTATAATATTCTTTCCAGTAGTTGGGATCCCCTATTTGATTTGACATGGATTTGGTGCATTAATCCCCCCCAAGGTCAAATTATTTTGGTGGAATATATATCATAAAAGGATTCACCTTGGATAATTTTCAAAAGAAATGGTTATATTTTGGTAACCAATGTTTCTTTTGTGAGAATGAAGATGAGGCGATCTCCTACCTACTCTTCCGTTATCCTTACTCTTGGCAAGTTAGATAAATGGTTCAATATCTTTTCAAATTCTATTGGGTCTTACAAAGGGATGTCAAGGGTATTACAAAACAATGATAACATGAACATAGATAAACCAACATATATCTTGATATAATGTTCAATCATGATGTAATGCTTGTTGTGCAAACCCTAAAGGACAAACATTACAACCATTTTTTTTAAAAAATAATACAAAGTAAACATATAAAGAAACACTAAAACATATTTACATTGCACATTAACATCATAATGTCAAGTCCTATGGGGAACGCAAGGTCACATTACATAAACAAACTCATAATGAAAGATTACACATAAGGATAATAACTTAACTATTCTAACATTCATCATAACCATTACAATATCCATTTTCAAAAGATAACATACATATATCCATAAGCATGAGTATAATTACATCACATGGTACAACCATATTAAATCCCAACAAATGAATGGTTACAAAGGTGCATAATTAATACATCATTTTTTAATACATTGCATGTTCTCAATAATGATTACAATGAAATATCCTATACATGTGGGATAAATACATAGTATAAATACTGCCAGGATTACAAAATGAATATTAGGTACAAGCTCCATCTAAAGAATACTATGAGGAATGACCGTAGATGGGGAACCCAACAGGTGTGAAGCACGTTCCACCCAACCATGTGGGTTTAGAAAAACTCACCCCCCTGTGCTCAAAGGTGACAAAGAAGTAACCACGACCATGAATGCCATAAGACAACTCCAATAAAGAATAGCATAGTACAATAAGTCCAAAAGCAACATCAAAGTAAACATAGATCATAAATGACAACAAAAAAGATCCACTCAATATAAACAAAGAGCCATAAAACACATCACAAATAAACCAAGGAAATAACCATTAACCACATGCCAAGTAAACCAAATAGACAATCTTAGTATACTTCCAAATAAATCTGAAACAACAATTAGAACACACTTCCAGAGGAAACCAAGAAAACAAGGCATAAGGGCATCAAGTGGAGAGTGTCATTGCATAACCTACATGGGTTATCCTCAACCTTCCTCCAACATGAGGCACTGGCCCCCATCTATGGTTATCCTAGCCCTTCCTCCTACTTGAGGTGTCGACCCTATAGGGTGACTCATGCGGAGCTGTCAAACTCTCCTGAGGATGTTGTTATGAATTTGCTGACCATGACCTTCTCAGTCTACCATTAGTCTGCGATAGCCCTAATGCATAGACGAGGTATCCAAGGTTATCTTATATGTTTTTATGACCCACCCCCCTAAGTTCTATTATTAGGTTTTAACTTTTTAATCTACTCTTATGTGGGTTATCTTGAGCCCTTCCTCCTTTTGAGGTGTCGGCCCCCACGAAGAGCCACTCTCCCTAAGACCCCAAAACATAGCGAAATCAAAGCAAGGGTTGTACCATCAAGCACAAGGCACTAAGTCTCAAAAGATGACTTGCGAGGCATTACCCATCTCACTAAAACATAAAAAAGTAGCACAACAAAACCTTGTACAACCCTTTTAGAATAAAGACACTAGTATCTTGATGTATCAAGAGCACATAAGGTGAAGGTAAACATCTAACAATATAAACACACCTCTAGAATTCTAAGGATCACAACATTCATATACGGGTTTCAAACCAAATTGGGTTCCTTATCATAAAATTCAAAATGATGAACCAAGAAAATAAAGAGGTCAAGCAGATTTGGAAAATAGAATAACATAATGATTTTGACACAAAGTTAGATAATTTGTTCTAACCCATTACTAAACCTCTTTTTTTTTCCTTTATATAATTTTTCAATAAAATTTCAATTTAGATTTCTAATTAATAAGGAAAATTTTGTTTTTTTCTTAATAATCACAGTTATAATTTTCATAATCAAAATGAAATTAATATATCTATATATTTAAGTTATATATATAAATAAATATGTAAATATTCTTAAATAATTAAATAAATATATATATTAAATAAACCACAAATAAAAAAAATAAGCATTAAATAATAAATAAAAAACTACGGTGAACTCCATACAAGTCATTCGGCCAATGCAAATTGCAGCCTTACAGTTGCAAAGACTACGCATAACAGTCTTTGAAGACTGCTGCACACGATAGTCTTTATGACTATTGCACACAACAATCTTCAAGACTACTATGGGCAGTCATAATGGCTATGTTAGGTAGGGGGTACAGCCAGTGTCATCCCTTCCTAAACATTCAACTAATTTTTTTTTATATTTTATATTTATTTTTTTATTTATTTTCTTTATTAAAAAATGTGATTCCATCTAGTTGATACATAGGTATAATCAATTTCAAAAATAATTTATAATATCGATATATCTATATATATATATAATTGTATATAAATGTATATATGTGTGTGTGTGTGTGTGTGTGTGTGTGTATAAA
This sequence comes from Sequoia sempervirens, assembly GCA_007258455.2. Taxonomy (NCBI): domain Eukaryota; kingdom Viridiplantae; phylum Streptophyta; class Pinopsida; order Cupressales; family Cupressaceae; genus Sequoia; species Sequoia sempervirens. Next base: position 643,862,437 of record VDFB02193867.1, on the reverse strand, counting down.
AATTTAATTAGGAACATAATACCATTCAAATTGAAAAAATATATTTTTTTTTAAATGAACAAAAATATTTAAATTTATTTATGTGAAAGGGAACTAATTTTCCAAACACAAAATTATGAACATACTGAATATTTTCAGAGGTTCAAACAATGAATTTTTCCATAATCAAATTGTAAAAACACAGAACACTTTTCAGAAACACGGTTTAATCTCTTTCATTTGCTTGCAACCTCAAAAGATTAATAAACCCCATAAGAATTATTTTCTTTCACCAAAAACATATTTATTTATTTATTTATTTTTCTTTTGAATCAAAAAACTAAGGAATAAGAAAATGGAACCTAGAGTCCTGCACTGTTGAAAATTTGATGAAGCTTTGCTTGATCCCAATAGCCTTTTCAAAGAGCTCTTGTTCCTTCCTCCAAAACTTCTTCACCTGACCTCCTTGATCAATCTTCCAATCTAAATTTTTTGTCAAAAGAACCCCTCCTCTAAAACAATGAAAAACTAAATAGATTTCTACAGAAAAGAGCCAGAGAGAATCCAATTCTCAAAACTCAATATTTTGGTGTAACTTCTATAAATTTTCCCGTGACTAAAAAATCTCACAAATTTTCTATTAAATAAAAATATATCTTCTTTTCAAAAGCTCTAAAAATCCAAATGAAAAGAAGTTTCCTAATTTTATTCCCAGCTTTACAGCCAAACTCAATACTCATTGGTCCTTTTCATCTTTTCTTTCTTTTATTGATTTTTTCCCATTTAACAATACTTTTTGTTTTAATTATGATTTTGCAAGTTTTAATTGTAATTCACAGAATTTAATATCTTTAATTAATTTATTTCACAATTGTGAACCCTGATTCCAACTTACATGAGCAAAGAAAAAAATCAAAGTATTAGATCAAAATGCAAGGTTAGAATAAGAATTCCCCATAAAATCTATTTGCATTGGTAAAGAACAAGGAAAAAGATGAAATACTTCAACAAATACAACAAAAAATAACTATTCCTTATTCTTAAATGAAGCAAACACTTGATCTTATGGGGGGATTGTTGCTATTTTGGTATGGAAAATAGCCCTTTCCCAACCCCTCTAGATAAGCTATATGAAGAAATTGCTTTGAAGATGATATGAGGTGGACAAAATAAGTTCTCAATTGAAGAGAGTAACTTTGCATGAGGGTTGTCGATAAAGTTGTGGAGAATAACCCTTTCATTTATAGATTTTCAAGTTGGAAGAGAGCTCAGAATAGAGCAATGTTGGATAATGATTTGACCAATGAGATGAAGCCACTTGTCACATTGTGATAGTTGAGGAATGTGCAAGTTTTTCCCAATGTGCCAAAGAGGGGGAGATTCAAATTTGAATTTGAGAGTTAAATGTTGAGTTTGACCTTGTGCAAGAGACATGTAAGAGACATGTAAGGCCTCATATATGCTTTGTTGGATGTACATGTCAAATTGGGGGGAGATTCAAACTTGGAGAATATTCTCCCTTTATGCCAAGTTGAAAGTAAATAAAGATTTTGATAAATCAATTAAATGAAATTTCATGTGTAAGTGGCAAAATCTAGAGAATACAAGTGATTAGGACTAGCATTTAATCATGGATTAGATTAATTAAGATGATGTTAGATGTTTTTGACCCATTTGACTTAGATTTAGGGATTTAAATCAAATCAAAGGGAGACGAAAGGTGATAAATATTTAGTTAAATAAATATTTGATTTATTTAGCTAAGGAGGATAATGATAGGCTTAAATTAAATAAAGTTAATTTATTCATTTTAAGTGAATAACCTTAGGAGATTGAATTAAATGAGCCTAATTTAACCTGTTGAATGGATGAGTGTCAACTTAATTTATGAATTTGATGCTATTTAAGTGCACAATGCTAATTTCACGTGTCTACATTTTCCCCTCTATGAAGCAGTGTACTTACTTTGTTGGTTCAAAGAATAAACTTGTCATGATCAAAAATTAAAAAAAAAATTGATTTTTTTAGATGCCCCAGTGGAATAGAAGTACACTAGTACATTGCCCCTCTAGAGATAGAACGAAAAGATTCGATTTGAGGGTCGATCTCGCAATAAAGAGGTTCAACATGGATGGTTATGATGATAATGCAAATGAGATGATTTGAAGACACTTAGAATAACCCATCTATATTATCCTAAACAACTTAAATGATGATATGATGTATCTAAGATGGATGATGCGGTGATGCCTATATGATTTGGAATGAATGTTTTATGTAGATGCTTAGTCTAACAAATCTATATTATGATGATGATGCATGTGAAATGATCTACATAATGTTGATGGTTTGTGGATGCAGGATGGATGCATTGGTGATAATGATTAACTATTCATGATGTGATGTTAGTGCATAGAAGAAGAAATGAGATGATGAAAAGAGGATCCAACAATTCCATGATCTGACGAGACATTATTAGAGATGATGATGATGATATATGATGATTTTCTTATCAAGGATTGTGATTTTAAAAGGGTTACTTACCTTATATTTTATCACATAGATATGATGCATTAAGGTATAAAAAACTAGGATAGCATTGCACCTAGTGTGATGGAATTTGACTCAACAAACAGATAGGAGAATTCTTGTTCACACTTGGCATATGAAAACCTTGCTAGGACGTACCTAACAAAGAAAGTATTTTCCAAGTTATATTACAAGAACGTCCAACAAGCACAGTAGACAAAAGATAATGATTGTTGCCCCATTCCTATCTCTCTAAATCCTTCGTTCGGATATCATTGAGAGGTCCTTGGAATGAGCGCAATAAGATAAAACAAAAGAAAAGATCAAGTACACAAACAAGCCAATGTTCTTCATACCTTCAACCAAAGGAATGTGTTTTGATAGGATAAGAATCCAAGTGATATCCAAAATGATTCCCATTGTTAGAATGATATATCCTAGGGACATGCATTATATAGGACGATGATGGTTTGATAAGTTGATTGATAGGCTATTGATATCAGTTTGATTGACATGTTTTTGAGTGATCAAGAGTTTGACTTTTTGTTTAATGGTTTATTGATTTGATTTTGATTTTATATTTGAAGTTTGCTTTTGCTAATTGTTGTGATTGTTTTTGTTTGTTTTTCCAAAGGATGAAGGTGACAATAAATTTATCATGGATGATTCATTATTTCAAGTGAAAGTGAGATGAGATGGATGGATTTTTTCAAATATTTGGATGTTGTTGATGTTTTGAAATGTTTTGAAAATGTTTTGATTTTTGAATTTTTTGAATGTTTTGGGGATTTCTAAGATTTTATGAATGTTTTTGGATTTTGTGTGTTTTTGAATGTTTTTTGATTTTGATGTTTTTTCGAATGTTTTAGATTTTGATTTTTTTTTAATGTTTTTTGACTTTGATGTTTTTCGAACGTTTTTTGGATTTTGATGTTTTTTTCAATTTTTTTTGGATTTTATGTTTTTTCGAATGTTTTTTGTGTTGTCTTAGGGGCTGATGAAATATTAGCGTTGTCTATGTTTATGCTCATAGACGATGTAGTTCAAATTCCAATGTTTTTGATATTTTTCTAATTTTTAAAGTGTTTTTTGGATTTTCACATGATTTTGATGATTTGGATAATGATGTGTCTAATGCTACCAGTGCTCTATTTGGGGATTGTGCTAAAAACCAAGCTAAGGTTGATTGATCAGGTCGATGGATTGATGATTATGATGATAACATTGTTGAGGATACACAAAAATGCAAGGATTTGATTGATCAAGATTGATGACGATAACATTGTTGAGGATGCACAACAATGCAAGGATAGCGTTAAGCAACACAATGATCGGGAAGGATATCCCAAGATTATGGATTCATTGGATTCAATTGATCAGGATTGTTGAAGCTTGGTTTGGAACAAAAGTTGTTTGAATGATTTGACGTGATGTTTCAAGTTTAAATTAGATGTGACTGATAGTGATTGTTTGGATTGATGTTCGATGAAAGACAAAGTGTGATAAGGAACATCTTCTCATCAAAATATGACATGGGCTAGTGATTTGTATTTTGTATCATAAATGCTTTGACCAATTTGGTTTCACATTTTCCAATGTTCAGATCGCCAGATAAGTTGGAGGATATAGATCAATATTTATTCTTGAAGCAAGATGTAAATATTTGTCCCGAATGTCTAGCAATGTATGGAATGTGATGGATGGATGCTCGGATAGGTGTATGGATGGATGGATATGGAAAGAATGCAAAGGATTCCAAGCATTATCTTGTGATAAGATAAGTTGTTCAGATAAAGAATGTTCATTTGGATAATTCTTCATGGCTCAAATAATGTTGCATAGGATAAGATCAATGAAAACAACCCATGTCAAGATGTTTACCATAAGCAAGTGTAAACTATGCCCCAAAATTTCATTAAGATCAAGATAACTTGGATGACGGATGTAGATGGATGAAAATGGATTGGATAAATCGTTCATGGATGAATGGATTTATTATGGATAAGATGGATGGAATGCTAGATTTATTATGGATTGGATGAGATGGTTCCACGTGAAATAGTGCACACAGATGCTTGATTCTACACATGATGCCAATTTTCTAGGTTTTTATCATGGTCGCTGCCCAAAGAGCCACCGTAGTGGTTTTCACTAGAGGATGATTTTTATCTTTACTATTTTCAATCCCTTTTTTGATTTTTTTTGGATTTTCATATCTTTTGATTTTTTTTTTGGTTTTTTTTTAAAGATTCATGATGACCCACCTGGTGGTGTTGATGTAGATGCCCTTGTCATAATGTTCCATCAATATCCTGCTTGAAGAAGTTGCTTTGCTAAGATACGCTCACTTGAATGCAACTTTTGGGATTCTTGATATACTTTATTGATACTAGGGTTAACTCTATCTCTGTGCACACATCGCAATAGAGTTCCTTTGGAATCCTTATGATGAATGGTCATTGCAAATACATGGTCCATTTGAGAATCGGATATCATGTGTGGAGGCATGGATGGAGTGTGTCTAGGGATAAGAGATGGATTGGTTGATAGTTTTGAGCATTTGACTCTCCAAACTTGGGAAGATGAGCAATGATGGGTGGATACAGAAGTGTGCATGGAATTAGGACCAACTACTTGATACACTTTGTACATCGCTTGAAAAGATTACTTTTTCTTTTATGGACATCTTTGATGGATACTTTCCCATTTTTTATTTTTCCCCATAGTTTCTTTGACTGATGGAGTTTGATAGGGATAATCTTTCTTTATATTCTTTGGTATCCATATGTATTTCATTTGTTCATTATGCTTCTCAGCTTCTCTTGCTTTGATAACGTTCTTTGTGTTTTGACTCAAATCTTTATTTTGACATTGGTCCTAATTTGTGGATGGGGTTATGGGTGGATGAAGATTCATGACATGACTGGTTGTAGTATTAGCATTGATTTCATCATAAGGATTCTTTGTGCTTCCTATGTTGACATTTGCCTGAGACAAAGTTTCCACCAATATTGTGGAAGTAGTACCTTCATGCTTTGATTCTACTTGTTTCAAGAGTTCCTGTTTAGAGTGCATTCTTTGATAAATGACCACCATAGGTGACGTTGTTTCAATTTTCTACTCTGCTAACTCTGAATTATACTATTATGTCTGACTTGTTTCCTTGAACGGATAATGCTAGATATCTTTATTTATGATGTCCTTAGTCTGAATTTGGGATATATCTGATATTGATGTTGACAACTATGTTTGGCTATAGGAATCAATAACCTCCTCTTTTTGTGTAATAATATTAGGAGAAATGGAATCCTGTTATGAATGAAGATCATCTACGTTTCCATCCACATAAAGCATCTCTTGGGTAGATGGAGGAGTATATGCTACATGGATATGATCATCTTGCGTAGATAGGAGAGTGATCATTAGATTATTGTAGTATCTTGAAGATACAAATTCTTGATCTTGAATGGTTTCAGAGTTGCTTTCGACATGCTTTGGATCAAGTTCTTGACATGGGTCAGTTTCAAAGAATGGATTGCTTACAAAGGGTTCTTGGATATCTTTATTAGGCATAGGAAGTGGTTGAATATCCTCTTGATCTTTGAGTGAATTGGGATCAAGTGTTGAGTTAAAGATTCCTTCAATATCGACAATCATGAGATCAAAAGATGTTAATATGTCTTGGAAAGGACCATTGCTAGACTTTGGTGAGAGATATTGATCTTTCTTTGGAATAAATTCTTGAGATATGTCCTCTAACTCATAAGACGATGTAGAGACATTTTCAATAAGATCATTGGTTGATGGATTGTAAATTATGTCAATGGGATCAAATAATTTTAACACTCCAAATATATCACTAAAAAGTGGTTGTTGATGTTGGTGAGTTGATCATCGGATGGGGTGGAAACATCTTCAAAGTGCTCAGTGATGGATTGATTTTGAACCTTGTTCTCAATAGTTGTGGTGGAGAGATTGTGAATGTCTTCAACCCTAGGTTCAAGTGATGTTGATATTTCTTGAATTGGATCATTGTTGGGTATTGTTGGTGGATTTTGATCATGATTGAAAAGTGAATCTTGACCTATGTTGATTTGATCTTCAAAAGAGATAGAAAAATCTTCAATGTTCTATTTGATGAATAGATCTTGATCATTGTCCCCAATAGTTATCATTTTTTGTTTTTGTGATTGTGATTGTTGGGTAGCTCGAGAGGCTTGGGTAGCTTGAGAGGCCTTTTGCACTTGTTGAGCTTGTGTTTCTTGTTGTGTGGCTAGATATTGTTGGATGGCCTTTTGGTAGGCTTGGTGAGCTTTAATCACAATGTTATATTATCTTGCTATGTTTGGTTTTGGTGTTAGTAGTGGTGGATTCAAAATTGTGTTGGATGTAGTGACAAGTTGTTGATATATGCTTGGAGTGATTGTGAGGCTTTGAGATATGATGGGTGTGATAGGGGTGGTTGGAGTGATCGAGGTGATAGGAATGGTCAAAATGAATAAGGTGATAGATCCTTGGGAGACCATATTTTTATTTTTAAGGATTGATGTTGTCATTTGATTAGATATCATTTGCTGGTGTGATGTCAATGGTATAATCAAAGGATTTAATGTGATGGCTTGATTGGTGTTAGGTGGACTGATTTGGATGGAGTGATTGGTGCTAGGTAAAGAGGCAATCCCTAAACCAAGGAATGATGTTGATATGGGTAATGGTGTTGGAGATGTTTTTTGGTGCAAGGACTCAACTATTTTGGTAAGTGTATCAATTTGATCTCGCCAAATTTGATCTTGATTTTGATCTTGAATCACTTGATATAGTTGATTTGGCTTTTTTTCAAGTAGATTTGGAATGTACACTTGCGGTGTTTGCATGGGATCATGGAAAAATTGATTTTGGACAATGTTTTGATTTGGGATGATGTTTAGATTTGGCATGATAGGTTGAAATTGAACATTGTTGGTGGTGGGAATCAAATTGCCTTGATTTAGGTAACTTTGATTTTGCATGTTGTTACCTTGACTTGGACTAATACATAGAATCATTAACATGTTTGGACTTTTAACAATATTTTTATGATTCACAAACATATCCATCCCAAAGTTTACCAATTTTGGACTCAAAATGCTCATGTTTGGTAAAGTTGTACTTGGTACATTCTCACTTGGCATGTAGGGATTTGATGGGATGATGTTGTTCATTTGAAGACTCATGCATTGATTTTTTGGTGGATAGAATTGTAAGTTTGGACTTTGATTTAAATCTACCATCGAAAAAGGTGTTCCAAGATTTAGATTGGGTAGACTCGCATTTGTTGTACCATTGAAGTTTGTAGGAGATAATGATCCCATGTATGGATTGTAAAAATGTAATTTTTGAAGATCAATTTGCATTGTAAGGCTTTGATAGTTTGGTTGACTTGGATTACTCATGACGTATGGATCAAGTTTGTATTCCATGTTCTTATTGTGTTTTGACCTGTAAGGTTCTTAGGATTAATGATGAGATGAAGGATGAAAAGAGGTGAATAATATGAGTGTTGAACGTTTAGGGACTTTGTATCAATGCTAGACTTAGGGATTGATTTTGATTGTTTGATTTGGATAATGAACATGTAAACCCTAAGATGTAAGATGTTACCTTAGGATGAACTTGTTCAAAGGGGTGCTAATTTAACTAGAGGTATGAGAAAGGATGCATTCCCATACTCCTAACTAAACAAGGTGATTTTGATTTTGATGATTTACCCAGTCTAGAATGACATTTCTGAAGCTCTAAAGTTGTTTGGTGGGATGGATTTTGATAAATGTTTGGGATGATTGATATGTTTGATTTGGTCCTAAATTAACCTATCAAGGACTTGTTTCTGAGACCAAGATAGTGAAGAACATTCCTTTCTCTAAAAGTAATTCAAAATCAAACGATAAATGTTTGCATGAAAACCATACGACCAAAAGATGCCAAGCACATATGTGGGTTCCAATTGATTTAATATTTGCTTAATGGATTCTTTTTACCCCAAACACACTCTTGATTAGATTTTTAAACTAGATGTCTAATGTCTCAACTTTCCCCTTATCTTGCAAAGCATATTATGCGAAAACCAAGAAAATTTGAGGCAAGAGTTACCTATTGTTGACCTTAGTAGGAGAAAATTGAGATGAAATCCAAATGATTAGAAGCCTCTAATGATAAAATCCCAAGGGAAAGCAATAGCATGTGAATTCGTTCAAGGATATTTGCTTCTCCTAAAGGGTTTGGGATTTGATGCTCATGTTGAATGTTGGTTTTCCAATGTTTTCAGTCAAAGCACTATGTTTTCAAACTGACTCACAAGCAATATAACATCCTAGCTCAATTGGTACATTTTTCTTGGTGGGCTTGCCTCATTCCCTTCGTAGTAGAAGAGATTATTTTACATGCAACCAACGAAAAAATATAAAGGTATGTAAAAAATGAAGTCTTAACCTCTATATTTTAACCAAGATCGGACATGGCAAGTAACTTCTTGGAATCTAAGTTCCAATGCACCACTTTGATAAAATCGTTAGATGGACTGGTTAGTTACTACAAAGAATGGTTTTAGTTCAGACTTCCATTCATGGAGATTGACCCATACAGCAAGAGTCCCTTTTCAGATCCATCTCATTAGAGCAACCCATGTGATACTCGCATTTACTCCAATACCCACATTTATATCCCAATTGGAAATACTTTTGGCTTTAGAGTGTTACAGGTCGAGTCGTTCCCTTGGGTGAGTACTTTTTCCGCAAGGAAAACCCTCTAAGATAGAAAAAAGTGAGTAAAAATATTCATAGTTTGATCAACCTTCATTTAGAAACAAAGAGAGAACACATGCAATAAGTTTACTCACAATCACAAAGTGTTTTGTTCAATTTTAGTTCCCAAAATGAAGTGTGGGGGTAATATTTTATGGAACTTAATGTCATAAAAAAGACTTTTTATTCTCAAGAGCACCATGAAGCGTGAGAGAAGTGTGTACACCTTTTTAGATGATATTATAATTTTTCAAAAAAGATTACAAAGCATAAAAGACACATGTTCGTTTTAAGACCCACAAAGCAATAATGTCTTTGTTTTAAGCACCAAAGGAAATGTGAAGTCTATTTGTTCAGTTTTAGCCCAAAAAGCAATGTCTAGTATGTTTCTAAGGTTCAATTTTGGCACAACTTTGAAAAAATGTCAATGATCTAGCTGGCCTAAAATAGAAAACAAAAGCAGGGAATGGATACTTCAACCTATTTCAATAAGCATTAAAAAATACTTTTTAAGGTTCAAGTTTTATGCCCACTTCTCAAATTCAAATCTGCTTGCTTTCTTTTGTATTTTTCTACCTTTCTATAGTGTTATCTTAAATAAATTCAAAGAAAGAATATGTTAAGTCTCCATAATTTCACCACAAATTTGATTTGAGAATATTACCCAACATGGATAAATATTCAGAAAAAGTATCCATCTGCAACAACCAAGATCCATAAATAAGTTTTTAAAGTAATAAAGTTTTTTCAAAACCACCTTGACTAAAATGTAATAACACATGCAACTAATTGAATAAGGATATTGATCCTTACTAAACAAAACACCGACTGTAGCTTGTTTGAAAAGATATTGAAAACTGTAGGCAAGAGGATTTTGATGTAAAAAAAAAAAGTTTATCTCACATATCACACAACCCTTGGCCTAATTGATCACCCTCACCAGAAGCTTAAATGATAGTCCTCTATGCATAATTTCTTACAAAATCTTTTTGGTACCGATAACTTGTTCAAAGGCACTATCCATGTTGAGCATGCAAAAAAGCTAACCCGTGAAAAAGAAATCTTGGATTTTGTATTTTGTTTTGTCAATGTTTGATGCTAATGCTACAACCAGTCCTTCACAATCCATGACAAGGGGTTTGTGGTGTGAGATGACATGCATCACTTGCTAGTAAAGGGATACTGACTGGACCCTGTGAATGCACATACTTGGCGCATGTTCTTTTAGAAGGGGGTTTGTGTCATATTTGACTGTTCACTGGTAAATGATAGCAATAGGGTCTATTACTATCAGTGAGTATCAATCACCATATTTTTTATGTCTTTGTAAGCAAGTTGTTATTCAATGCTAATCGCCAAAATTACTACCTTCCACTGCACGTTCATTGCAGAAATAAATTGAAGCAAGATTTTGGAAATCCTCACCACTTTGTTTATTAAAGACCTTTGTCATCTAGTCAAGCAATGTCAATAAGACATAAAGTACCTGGAGAGATATTTAATATACTCATATTGACTACAGATACCACAACCAAGAATGTAACTCTAATGCATAGAAAATACGTTGAGACTAACAAAACAGTTGAGAGACAAATGTACTCAAAATGTGGAAGCATAGATAAGACATGTTAGAAAAAAGGTAGTGACTATTTAAAGCAATCAATCACCTCAATCTCAAATGCATTTTTATTTTTTATTTTTTAGTAGAATAGAAACGTATTGTGATTGAAAAGAATTTAATAGATTTGTCTCATAAATTTATTCTGAGGCAGCGACATCATCCACACAACTTCCCATCCACTCCTACTACACTAGTCGAATGCTACCAGTCTGATTAATAGCTTATATCAGTGATTTGAGGAAAGCATATGGGTGATGTGAAAATTCAAATATCCTTAGATCACCATTTGCATCCAAATCTGCTTGTCGATCTCTAGTTGGTAAATCAGAATCAAGTGGACGGGTGAATAGGACAAGAAGTAACTCTGTAATAGTTTTTTTAATGGAACCCTTGATGTCTACAATCATAGTGTCCCTGTAAATCCTCAATATAGCTAGAAGTTTTTCCTGAACAATCATTAAATTTACCAGAACACAAAAAAAATGCCTCAATTATTTATATGTAACAAAAGCTAGTTCCATCTAGTAATTGGAGTAAAAAGGTAAAAGATAGTTGTATTTTACCACTATAAGAAATACCATCTATGCAAGCTCCATAGGAAATTGGGATTCAAAAATGATTATAGCTAAGTAAATGACAGTACCAGTTCAATATTCAAATTATAGAAATTGAATGCCAAATATGATTTTAATATTTTCAAGTCTATCACATACAACTGCAAGCGAGCAATAGATAATAACATGACATATCAAATGATCAGATATTTGAATGACAATAAAAATAATAACAAGAACATGTGTGTCCTCCAAAATCATGTGGTGGTGACTTTCATAAGCAATATTTGTGTGTGAGATAAATGCGCAAACCTTTGAAGTCCAGGAGATTGGAACTTATCCAAGCATTAGAGAAAATCTACTTCTAAGAAAGTGGCTTTCAAATGCCTAAGCTTGAGGAAAAGAGTTCGACTCTCTAGATGTCAAAAGTATATGCAGGAAAGATGATGTTTGAGGAGTTTGTATACTAATACTATGCTATCATAATGTCCAAATAGTGAAGCATGCAGGGCATGCGAATAAAGCCAAGGTTTCAGAACCGCTTGGCCAAAGACCTTAAATAGATAGAGGACACACAAAACATATTTTCTAGAAAGACTTGGAAACTTTCGACGAATGTAGAGTATATGCCATCACTGTTTGTACACCTTGCAAACATTCAATGAATATCAAGCAAAGCAAACTAGGTAAGTAATCATAATTCCTCACTTTCATAATAAATATAACTATGGATGCACTTGGTGTCTTATATCATAAAAGATCCCATGTAGAGTACAATATTGTAGGTGGGAATAAAGAGCTAAAAAGAAAACAAACGTGGTGGAATCGACACCAGCAAATAAATTCAAGTCTTCTCATAAAAAAACTTCTGAGAGACAGACATACATATTGAAAAAAAACAGAGATTCCATCAATCTAATGCTAGAGGAAATAATCTTGATTCTTCAAAGATTTGTACATTTTCTAAAGTGAATAAAGACAGCCACAAATATAAAGATTAAAAAAGCAAGAAGATAACTATGATTGTAATTTGAGAATGTAATCAGAATGCGCTATGAACCTTTGGTTTGATCATCATGTGGTCTACCAGCTATACTTAGGAAACAAAAAGAAACGCACCAAGCCAAAATGTTATAGTTAGTATCTAATAAACAAATAGCACTTCGATTTAAATCTTATAACTAGTAGGAAATTGTTGTAGAATTTTTTTTGTTAGCAAAGAAATAATTTAAAGCATTCCGCTTATATTTATTCAAATACATTCTAAATATAGATTAATAGTGGGCACCAAAATGTGAACCACAATTACAACTTGTATGAGAAAAGAAAACAATCAAAGTATTGGATCAAAATGCAAGGTTAGAATAAGAATTCCCCATAAAATCTATTTTCATTGTTAAAGAACAAGGAAAAAGATGAAATACTTGAGCAAATCCAAACGAAAATAACTATTCCTTATTTTTAAATGAAGCAAACACTTGATCTTATGGGGGGATTGGTGCTATTTTGATATGGAAAATATCCCTTTCCCATCCCCTTTCAATAAACTATATGATGAAACTACTTTGAAGATGATATGAGGTGGTCAAAATTAGTTCTCAATTGAAGAGAGTGAGTTTGCATGAGGGTTGTGGATCAATTTGTGGAGAATAAGCCTTTTATTGATAGATTTTCAAGTTGGAAGAGAACTCATAATAGAGAAGTGTGGGATAATGATTTGACCAATGAGATAAAGCCAATTGTCACATTGTGATAGGTTGATGAATGTGCAAGTTTTGGCCAATGTGCTAAAGAGGGGGATATTCAAATTTGATTTGAGAGTTAAATGTTGAGTTTGACCTTTTACAAGAGACATGTAAAAGGCATGTAAGGCCTCATAAATGCTTTGTTGGATGTACATGTCAAATTGAGGGGGGATTCAAACTTGGAGAATATTCTCTGTTTATGCCAAGTTGAAAGTAAATAAAGACTTTGATATATCAATTAAATGCAATTTCGCGTGCACGTAGAAAAATATAGAGAATACAAGTGATTAGGATTAGCATTTAATCATGGATTAGATTAATTAAGATGATGTTAGATGTTTCTAACCCATTTGAATTAGATTTAGGGATTTAAATCAAATCAAAGGGAGATGAAAGGTGATAAAGATTTAGTTAAATAAATATTTTAGCTAAGAGGGACACACATAGGCTTAAATTAAATAAATTTAATTTATTCAATTTAAGTGAATGACGTTAGGAGATTGAATTAAATGAACTTGATTTAACTTGATGAATGGATGAGTGTGAATTTAATTCATGAATGTGATGCTATTTAAGTGCACAATGCTAATTTCACGTGTCTACAATAATTATCCTCAACATTCTTATTTAATTAAATTATCAAAATACTAAATTTTAAATAATTTAATTTACACTTTTAAATAAATCACATGACTTTTAATATAAGACTTTTATATTTTCATACAAATAATTCTAATACTATTATAAAAATTTATTAACATCATTTAATTATATAAATAACATCATACCAAACACCAACATAAGATAAATACCAAAAGTACACTCACACAAACCCTAATAATAAATTGCAAAAATGACAAAAGTCAAAGACACACAATAGCATTCAATCAGGATGGTTTGACAAACATGGGATGGGGTGACTTCCTTGTCATCTCTATTTCAACATCATGCCCATTGGGTTAAATTGATGCTCACCCTGTCTTGCTAAAGCAAGTGGAATCGAGACTCTGTACTTGCAATTCTTGCATACAAAAAAGATCATGTACATGTATATATATAATAAAACATCACATTGTGACAAGGAATTGCACCGTAGTAGGGCTCTCGCGAACGAGTGGTGCCACACTGCCCTCTCACCAAAACTATTCTAACAATTACAACATTAGATATAAAGTAAATATTCTAACTAATTGATCACATCATAAACTAATTACTAAACCATTGCATTACAATGTATTACTGAAGTCAAATTAACATCACCAAACCATAATGTCATATCAAATATCCATGTCCTCAAATGAAATAGCATAATCATCAATAAATCTAAACTATCAATTCAACCAATCCAAAAAATAATAGTAACTATCAGAGTCTTAAGGTATCAAGCAAAAGCATAAAAAGATAACAAGTCTAAATGGCAACATGAGGGGTATTGCATCCTCCCCCTCATGAATTCAACTTACTCCTAGAAGCCAGTAAACAAGTAAGGGTAGGATTCCCTGATATGGGAGGCATCCTCCCATGTCACTGAAGTCTCATCATTGGGATCCCACTGGACCCACACTTGCTCAATATCCTTGCCTCTGAGAGCGAGTCTCCTGTGTTGCAGCATGACCATGGGCTCTGGAGCTAGCTGCGTGTCCTTGACCTGTAGAGAATTTGAATCAATTATGTGAGTAACATTAGGAAAATATGGTCTAAGGACTGAAACATGAAAAACATCATGAATCTATGATAGACTAGGTGGCAAGGCTAGGTAGTAGGCAATAGGACCAATCTTTCCAACACCTCAAATGACCCTACGAAATGGGGTGCAAGCTTAGAACCCTTTCCATAATGAATAGGGCTCTTCTGTGGATGAACTCTAAGAAACATTTGATCTCCAACTGCAAATTATTGATCAACTTTGTGTGCATCAACATATTTCTTTTTCCTATCTTGAGCGGCTACAAGATGGTCTCAGATGCGAGCTACCTGTTGCTCCATGTCTCGAAGAATTTCGAGTCCAAGAAGAACCATCTCCTCTAATCGATCCCAACTCAAAGGGGTACGAAAAGGATGACCATACAAAGCTTGAAATGGAGCCATTTCGATTGAACTATGATAACCATTGTTATAGGAAAACTCGACCAAGTGTAGATAATCTTCCCAATGGGATTGTTTGCTCATGACATACATTCGAAGCATATCCTCAAGCACCTAATTAACTCTCAGTCTAACCATCTATCTTATAATGGTAGGTAGAACTAAAATTCAACTTAGTCCCTAAGGACCGCTGCAAAGATGTCTATAATACAGAGGTGAATATCAGATCTCTCTAAGCAATAATTCTTCGTGGTTTCCCACGTAATCAAACAATGTCTTGCATGAACACCTTGGCCACCACAGAAGCAGTATAAGAAGATTGGATAGGAGAGAAATGGGCCACCTTGTTCAACCTATCAATAGTGACCATGATAACATCATGCCGCTTGGAAGACATACCCAAGCCGATAATGAAATCGATAGAGTTAATGTACCACCTCCATTCTAGAACAAGATGAGGCTACAACAATCCTACTGGATGATGATGCTCAGCCTTAACCCTCTAACATTCTAGACACGTAGCTAAAAAATCAGCAATGTCACTCTTCAATCCTGCTGGTCGCGCCCACCAAAGGATATGAAAATCATAGTAAAACCTTTCCTGGGAATGAGACATTCCAACAGGTGACTAATATCTCTCTATGGACGTTCATTTACTTGTCAAACTAGGGGACGTATACTTTAAATGGTGCGGCACAATATATGCACTAAGAACTAGTTTCAGTCAAAACTTAGCAGAAATAAATGTTGGAAAGGAATTCTATCTACGCTACAGGAAGGTAATGCAAAGTTCTTTAACTCGACTATGATTTGATTAAAACAGAAACCATAACAACTATGACTGAAACAAAAACTGTGAACTGGCCTTATGCTGCAGGAACAGGCATAGGGATGGATTCCCTATGCTGCAAGAGCAATACAAGACTGAGTTTGTATGAAAACTTCAAAGATGAAAGCTAACTGAAGATCAACAAAAAAGAACAACTAACTAACTAGCTATAGATACTTACTAAGTGGGACCCCTTAGCAAGCATCTACTGATTACGCAAGTGCTGAACTCAGAACTTCATTAAACTTTATTCATGAAAACAAAATGGTATGCATTGCTTTGTTGATATGGAAACTAACAAGACTTTTCTTTTCATTATCATATTGATTCTTACATGATATCTGCTATCACTATGCCTCTATCTTTACCCTCACTATCATCTCCTCCTTTCCTCGTGCAGGAGGAGTACTTTATTTAAAATCAGGAAAACAACTAACTAACTAACCCATTCAAAGAAAGACGTGGAAGTAAAATGTATCCTAGAATCAAGGAACAAATCTCATAAATTAATTTATGCGTTCAACCCAATCTGGAGAGAATCTAGCGCTCCACTCGGGTATGTGCAGGATCATTGTGCAAAAAACAAGCCCTTAAGTGGCAAAAAATTTAGAAAAATCAGTGTTAGGCAACTTGACGTAAATATTTGAATAACTTATCTATATTATTTCAAAAATATGTAAGAATAGAATTTGTAGAAAATTGAATTTAGTTTCTAAAATACTAGGTTTATTTAAAAATAAATAAAATCTATTTGGTGAAAATTTGAAATTTCAATGCTGAGTACTTAAAGTTCAGGGAAAAATAAGAAGTAGGTGTAAAACCACCCTAACCATAATAAAATGATAATTATTTTTTGTAAGATCTTATATAAGTAGAGGACTCATGTCTAGATGTGATGCATATTTTTTTGTAATTTTTTACCAAGTAAATAATTAATTATCAATTTTTATTACAACTTTTAGAAAATATAAAAACTCGATGCATGACCACCTTAAATTGGTCAAAACTTCATGAAATTTAATTTTCTTTCTTAATCCTATAGTATGTGAAGCATAGAATGTGACGCATGTTTCGATTCAAAAAATATGATACCGTTTGAAAGTTATAGATGTTTTTCAATCAGCCTATCGATCAGGACTTTAGTCATAATTCTAATAGAAAATGAATAATAATTATTTATTAAATTCAAATTAAATCGTAATTTATATTTTTGGAAAGCTGAGAATCTCCTCTAAAAACCCTTTTCGTTTCATTAATTTTGGGTGAAAAAAAAGTCGTCAGCCACATACCCCCATAATATTGCCACTTTTTGGCGCACCATGATCCTGCACATACCCACTCTTTCCAGATTAACTGTCATTAAAAAATTTTCCCAATGGTTTCAATCAAAGAGTCTTCACCAGAGCTTCCTCGAAGTCATGCAGGAAATGGACTTTACTGCAAGGCCAAGATCAGCTACGCTCGACTCGATCATTCTTCAACAACTTTCGAAACAAAAGGTAACAGATGCGAAAGAAAAAGGCATATGGCACATACATGATATCCGCTCATTAATCGCACATTTAAATCTATTTCATCATTCAAAAATTGTATGCAATATACTAGTCATTTAGGGAGTCAACAGGGCAATAAATGTAATCAAGTCAACACAATAAGCTGCAGGAATATGCAAATGTTTTGCTACAGGATATCCCCATAAAAGGTTTCAAAAGAGTTTTAAACAACCACGAATAACAAAAGTAAAGGCATTAAAAGTTCATCATAATATCCAAACTATGAGCATATTTTGGGCTCATCATTGCCTCCTACTTAGCCTAATGTTGGTCCTCCAGCATTAACTTTCCTAGTGGTTTCTTTGAAGTCAGTGGTTGTTGTATGACTCTGAAATGAATGTCCAAACCTGTAATAAAATCCTCTGAAAGCTTAGCACCTTTCATACCTACGGTCCTCTAAAACATCATTAAGATTGGTAGCCTGATAAGGATAAAGGGGCCACATTAGCACATGAGGTCTGAATGTCAATAGCAACCATAGTTCAAATCTCTTTTGAAGTCCCAACTGTATATATCTGCTTGATCGTTTGAGACCTGCTGTTAACAACAGGTGTTGCTGTAGGAGAGACGGCTACAGGGGAAGGTGTTGTAGGAGAAGAGCATTGCCTTTTTTGAGAACAAGGGTCAGACTCTAGGGTTTGTTCTGCCCCAGATGACTCACCTGCCTTTGTTTTTCCTTTCTCTCTCCTAGTGGCAGACCTAGTTTGTATCCAAATAGAGGATTTCAGTGGGGGAGCTACAGGACCAGGTGCTACAGGAACAAATGACCCTTGCCCTGTTCTACTGCTAGATGCAATTTCTTTCTTCTTTTTCTAAGGCCATGGGGTAAGTACCCTAGGGGGTTGTGGAATTTTCAAACTCTTTTTGGCAATGAATTGTTGCCAGGAAAGAGGTGAGACATTTCTCAAAGAGCGCTCAATCAGTAATTTGATAAGGCCATGGTGAGCAACAGAATTATCTTTCCCTTGTTGGGTTCCGTGGGCACTTTGTTCTATAAATTTTAACAAGAAATTTGGAACATTTATATCTAACACATGCCTCATATGACTTAATAATTTGAAATGATAAGAATGCAGGTAGGAGAAATGGCCTTCACAGGTTGAATACCTGATTATGTAAATGTCGTATTCTGAATAAGGAAGAGGCAACGATACCCACTTGCATCCCTGCTTGGAGACTTCCAAAGGTCCATCAGTGGGCATTGAAAACTCAGCCCTTGCAGTGGCAGCATCTGAAGAAAAATTTTCTGCAACAGCTGGAAGCCTGGTTACTTCAGCAATTCTGTTTTTAGTTGCAACAACCGTTAGACCCCATACAGTAGCTTCCCCTTCAGAAAGGGTTCTCAAAAATTCTCCAGTAGCCTCCTCATCAAAAGCATTTAAACTCAAGAAGTAGTTTAACCATCCACAGAGGCTGAATGAGTGGACTATTTGAGGATTTTGCAATAATAACTCATGAGCTACAGGCTCATGTCACACCAGCTGACCACCCATGTTTACATTTTTCCCTTAGCTGAACTCGATTCCCTGCTGAAAATTCAAATTCTCTGTTTCCCTTTCTGTTCTAGTTTTTCTTCTGTCGTGCCATCACATTTCTTTTTTTTTTTCCAAAAATGAACTTTTAAAACAAGTAGTCTTAATCATAATTTACAAGAAAAACATGCAATAAAGAAGGACATGCAATCACATTTGGAAAGTACCAGAAAAGTATTAAGGAAAGGTTATTTGCGGAGTTATGGCAGTGGTGAAAAGACAGGTTTTAAAAGGTGGATTACCCCACCCCCTACTTAGAGTATGACATGTGTCCTCACATGTACTAAATAATAGACAGAGATCGGGTAATAATGACTGGTACTATCATAGCAGTAAATGAATAGAATAAAATAAATCAAATATGCAATAACAAAAGATATGGCGTACCTTTGATAATTGCACGTACATGTGAAGAAAGATGATAGCGTCTACATGAGTTGACAGTTGGGAATGATATCATAATGAAGGGTGATACAGATGGATGAGGTGGATGGGTGACGTGGGTGGACGAGATGAATGGATGGAATGGATGGATGAGATGGATGGATGGAAGATAAAGAAGTGAGATGGGGCGATAAATAAAAATGGAGAAAAAGGGTTATCTTAAAAAGAAAACCTTTATTATGAACATGTTTTTTTTTAAATTATGATGAAGCTGTAGGAGAAATGTTAAAGCCTTCAACTACAGGAAGAGTAGTGGGAGGAACCTGAATGAACTGCTACATGAATTCTTCCTTTGAAATTGGTTTATGGTACAACTAGAGTCGGTGGCCATTAACTAGCAATTTGAAGCGGATTGGATCAATTGTCACCAGCTATACAGCTCTGTTGTCGAACACATTTTCAACTACATAGGGGCCAAGCCAGCGTGTTGTGAGCTTACCTTGGTTCTTTTGATATCTAGAATCATATAACAGAGCCCAATCACCCGCAGAAAATTTTCTGGTTTTGATGTGTTGATCATGCCATTTCTTCCTTTCCTATTGGATTGTTTTTTGTATGTTGTAGGGTGGCTTTTCTCATTTCGTCCAAAGCATTTAGCTATAGGAGACGGTCCTTCTATGCTTCAAATATTTCCATATTGAGCTCAAGAGCTATCCTCAAAGTTTTGTGTTCAAATTCGATGGGCAACATAGCTGTTTTCCCATAAAGCAGCTGAAAATGTGTAAACTCAGTTGTTGTCTTCCATGTAGTTTTGTAAGCCCAAACTACTTTAGGAAGTCTACTACTCCAATCTTTTCTATGGATCTGCACTATCTTTGTGAGGATTGCCTCAATTTCTCTATTTGTTACCTCCGCCTGACCATTGGCTTGAGGATGATAGGGGCTGCACTTCCTATGTTTGATCTTATAGTCATTCATTAGTGAAGTGATCAGATTCGATGTGAATTGAGCTCCCTGATCAGTTACAAGCTCTCTAGGAACTCCAAATCTAGTAAAATTTTGTTCATATAGAAATTCAGCAACCTTGTTATCTCGAGCATGAGTCATAGCTTTTACCTCAACCCATTTTGTTACATAGTCCATGCAAACTAGAATGTATGACTTACCATTTGATGGTGGATCAATTGGTCCCACAAAATCCATCCCCCATTTATCAAAAGGGGTGACTATTACCTATGGATATAGTGGCATTTCATCTGACTTGGTTGGTCTTCCCATACGCTGGCATCGGTCACATTTCCTTTTATAGGCCACAACATCCTTGTGTAATGTTGGCCAGTAGTACCCTATTGTAAGAACCTTCATTAATGTTCTTTTTGCTGCAAAATGTCCCCCACATGGTTCATCATGGCAAGCACGCAAGATATCATAAGTCCCATCTTTTCTTACACATCGTTGCATTACTTGATCAGGTCCAGTATAAAACAAACAATTTGCAATGCATGAAAAGTTAAAACTTTTCTCTATTAACAATTTATTTTCTTTTGGAGAAAAGTGTGCTAGTACTCTGCTTGCTGCTAGATAATTGGCAATGTCTGTGTACCATAGAGTATGTGCAACAATGGAGAACAAGTGTTCATCTGGAAACCTATCATCAATGACTTCGTGTTCAGCAGGTGCAGCTGATTGAAGTCTTGATAAAAAGTCAGCTACAACATTAGCTCTTCCTGGTTTGTCAATGATTGTAATGTCAAATTCTTGTAACAACAGGAGCCATCGTGCCAATCTACCAGAGATGGTAGGTTTGTTCATCAAATACTTGATTGCTACATGGTCAGTATGGATGAATATTTGATAACCTGTGACATAATGCCTAAATTTATTCAAAGCATACACTACTGCGAGCAATTCCTTTTCTGTGACAGTGTAATTGAGCTCAGGACCTTGAAGGTTCTTGTTGATAAAGTAGATAGCATGCTCAATTAATTTTTTTTTTTGACTTAAAATTGCTCCTATACCAAAATTAGAGGCATCAACATGTATATGAAACGGTAAGTTCCATTGTGGACCTTGAAGAACAGGGGCTTTAGTAAACAAGTCCTTTAGTTCCAGGAAAAAATTTTCATAGGCCTTTGTCCACTCGAATTGAGAATCCTTTGTTAACAAGGCATAAAGTGGGCTAGAAATTTTACTAAAATATTTTATAAACCTTCTATAATACCCTGCATGGCCAAGGAAACTTCTGATATCTTTTTGTTTTGCAAGAGTTTGTAAATTTAGAATAGCTTCAATTTTAGCAGGGTCGACCTGGATTCCATTCTTTGAAATATGATGACCTAGAACAATACCTTCTTCCATCATTAGAAAACACTTTTCACTATTTAGAGACAAATTTTTCTCTCTGCACCTTTTCAATTCTTTTTCTAAATTCACCAGTGCTTCTTCAAATGTGACTCCATAGGTAGTGAAATCATCCATATAAATCTCCATACAGTTATCAAATATATCAGCAAAGATACTAATTACTGCTCTCTAAAATGTTGTTGGTGCATTGCATAGACCAAAAGGAAAGAACGAATAAGCAAATGTTCCCCATGGATAGGTAAAAGTGGTCTTATCTTGATCTTTATGGGCAATTTTTATCTGATTGTACCCATTGTAACCATCCAAAAAGGAAAAATATCTTTTTCCAGACAGTGAGTCTAGTACTTGGTCTACAAAAGGTAGTGGAAAGTGATATTTTTTAGTAGCATTTTTCAACTCTCTGTAATCTACACACTCTCCATTTTCCACCTTTCTTAAGGACAATAACTAATGGAGAAACCCATTGATTATCAGAGATTAGATAAATAAAACCAACATCAAGCAACTTTTGAAGCTCACTTTTAACTATTTCTCTAAGTGTTGGATTTACTCTTCTTTGAGGTTGCCTAACAAGTGAACAATCTTCTTTGATATATATCCTATGAGTACAAACTCAAAGATATATTCCTTGCATATCCCCATATTCCCATGCAAAAGCTTTATGCTGTTCTTGTAGCATTTTTAATAAGACAACCTCTTGAGATTGTGACAATTTGATATTGATATTCAAACAATGACCTAGAGACAATTCTATTTGCTTAGCAAGATTACTCATAGAATCTACAGGTGATGTTTGTACCTCTTGTGGAAGCAAATTATGAAAAATTAATGGAAGTTTAGGTAGTGAACTCTCAGAATTTGGTTGCTGCAAGAAACATTGTAGATGGGTAACATTTGGATCAAATGAACTACCCGTATCAGAGTTGAACTATAAAATTTGAAAAAGCAAAGCATCTTCACTCTGAAGTTGTGAGAATGGATCATTTTGAAGCATCATTAATTGAGCCAAGGAATTGGCCTCTTCAGTTTCTTCCCCCACATCTGGCCAAACAGGTTGGGACAAATCTCGTTGAGGTCTAGCAGGCGGATACAAAGCCAATTTTTTTGTGGACTGTCCATTAGAAATGGTCGTATCTTTAAAATAAAATCCTATAAAAGCATCAGTAGTGGCTAACCATGGTCTATCAAGGATAACTGGATACCCTCCTAAAGTTGCCTTAACTGATAATATTGTGAAATCAGCAGGATACTCCCAAGATTCAAGAGTGACAATTACATCTTCCACCATCCCATCAGGTTTAACTATGGAGCTATCTGCAAGCTGCAGAACTGTGGGTGTAGACCTAATGTTTGAAATGTTCAAGGAGTCCATAGTATGCATTATCATTACATTAATGGCAGCACCTAAGTCAATCAAAATATTTTTTTACAATTTGGCCATTTATATGTATTTGCACTATAAGACTTCCAGGGTCAATATACTTTGGGATGACTACATTTCCAAACATTATATCATCCAATTTCCCTAAGACATGAATTGTTTGGGGAACCTTTTTCTTCCATCCTAGCTTCTTCAGATAGGCCTCTTTAATAGCTTTTCCAAAACTGGGAACATCTTTAATAGCCTAAAATAAAGGGATTTGAATCTATACATTCTTGAATTGATCCAAAATATCAAAAGTGGGTTCTTCCATAGATTTAAATGCAGTGCTTTGCAACCTCTGAGGAAAAGGTGGTTTGTCTTGGCTCTGCAAAATAGGCTCCTTAGAAACCATATCAAGTATAGACATATGCTCAGTAGGAACAGCAGGTGCAGTAGATTCTTCAAGGGGAGAATCTGGTATTTTAGTAATTAGAGGTGGTTTTGGAGTAATTAGAGTGGTTCCAAACCTCAAATGGATGTCATTAACGTTTAAGGCATAAGTTTGATATTGGTTGGCTTCGGCAAGATACGTAGGCTGTTGTGGCTACTGATGTTGCTTATTATTGGGATTTGGCAACAGCCAGGCAGGCATAGGTGTTTGTTTTGGAGGTGGCATGAGGGCCTATGGTTGTGGTTGTGGAAACTGTAGGAACCCAGGGAACTAATTTTTCCATTGCTGAGGACCTCTCCATTGAGGATTTTGCTGCCAATTAGCTGAAGGTGGGATCCATTATCCTTGTGTCTACTGCCAACCTCCTTGAGGAGATTGCCATTGCAGGTTCTGATAATTAGGCCAACTTGGTTGAGGTGGATTACAGGGTGGTGGTGGTCCATATGCAAGTTGTCATTGGTTATTATAACCAGAATAAGGATTACCAAAAGTTAAAGTATCTTGAGACATACCTTGTCTTTGAGCCCATGGTCTCCTTTGTGCAACAAAGAACACTTGATCATCATCACCTTCTACTGGCTTGAAGTCAATAGGTAGTTGCCTAGCTTCCAAATTAGCCACCATCTTGCATCTGCAGTCATGCTTCTCCTATCTGTAGTATGGACATAACTTGGCCAAAACTACCTTAGCTTCCTCATGTTTCTTCCAAGCTTGCATAGTGTCCAGTTGTGTAGCCATATTATTGATGATGTCCTGCTTGAAGTCAGACAACAAATTTGTTATCTCCATCTGGGAAACTCCACTAGAAGAAGACTTCCCCATTGTAGCATGATGACCTCGACCTTTCTTAACTATTGCTCACGAGTAGTTAAGACATATTTTCTTTATATCATCCCAAGGCAGTTGGGTTATATCACCTCCTCCCATTAGGTCTAGGGCATCTATACAGGCATCACTGATTCCCCTTAGAAAGAGTAGTTTCTGAGAGTCCTCGTTGAGAGTATGGTTTGAGTTCCTTTTTAGTGAAAGCGAAAATCTGGAAATATAATCTTCCAGACTTTCATCCTCCTTCTGCTAAATTTAGAATATATCATCACTTTTGCTAGCACTCTTACAATATTCCTTATACTTCTCAAGGAATTTCGTCTCCATGGCTGCCCAACTATCTACAACACCTCTTCCCAAACTCATGAACCATCTGAGAGCTCCCTCCTTCAAGGTGGAAGGAAATAACTTCAGTTTATGATCATCTGTGTTGTAGTCATAACTACGATAGAGGACATCAAATTCAAATAGAAAAGTTTTTGGGTCCTCTGTAACCAGGCCATAAAACTTTGGAAGCAAGAAACAGGGAATGTTTTTAAGGTTGTCAGTATCTCTCTGGGGAACAATAGGAAACTCAAATACTGGAGGTGGATTAGGTGGATTATTTGCCATGTTTGGTTGCTGGAATAACAGAGCGAAGGGATTTTCCTCAAGTTCGTTGTCAGCTAGATCAAATGGTAGTTCAATAAATAGGTTTTTAGGGAGGAACCTTCCCAGTGTGTCTCTTCTTCTTCTATGCATGCAATACGGTGAATGGTGATTTGAAATATTTTGAAAATTTTTGACTAACAAACTAAACTAATGCTAAAAATGACCTTTGACGAATTCTTAGTTGGACGCCATCCCCGACAATGGGGCCAAAAATGGTTACGCCTACAAAAGGATATGAAAATCACAGTAAAACCTTTCCTGGGAATGAGACATTCCAATAGGTGAATAATATCTCTCTATGGGCGTTCATTTACTTGTCAAACCAGGGGACGTATACTTTAAATGGTGCAGCACAATATATGCACTAAGAACTAGTTTTAGTCAAAACTTAGCAGAAATAAATGTTGGAAAGGAATTCTATCTATGCTACAGGAAGGTAATGCAAAGTTCTTTAACTCGACTATGATTTGATTAAAATAGAAACCATAACAACTATGATTGAAACACAAACTGTGAACTGGCCTTATGCTGCAGGAATAGGCACAGGGATGGATTCCCTATGCTGTAGGAGCAATACAAGACTGAGTTTGTATGAAAACTTCAAAGATGAAAGCTAACTGAATATCAACAGAAAAGAACAACTAACTAACTAGTTATAGATACTTACTAAGTGGTCCCCCTTAGCAAGAATCTACTGATTACGCAAGTGTTGAACTCAATACTTCATTAAACTTTATTCATGAAAACCGAATGGTATACATTGCTTTGTTGATATGGAAACTAACAACAAACTCTCTCTTGTCAAACAGACTCTACTTTTCATTATCATACTAATTCTTACATGATATCTCATATCACTATGCTTCTATCTTTACTCTCACTATCATCTCCTCCTTTCCTCGTGCAAGAGTACTTTATTTAAAATCAGGAGAACAACTAACTAACTAACCCAATCAAAGAAAGACGTGGAAGTAAAGTGTATCCCAGAATCAAGGAACAAACTTCATAAATGAATTTATGTGTTCAACCCAATCCAGAGAGAATCTAGCGCTCCACTCTTTCTAGATTAACTATCATTAAAAATCTTTTCGAACGGTTTCAGTCAAAGAGTCTTCACCAAAGCGACCTCGAAGTCGTACAGGAAATGGACTTTACTGCAAGGCTGAGATCAGCTATGCTCGACTCGATCATTCTTCAACAACCTATGAAACAAAAGGTAACAGATGCGAAAGAAAAGGCATATGGCACATACATGATATCCGTTCATTAATCACACATTTAAATCTATTTCATCATTCAAAAACTGTATGTGATATACCAGTCATTTAGGGAGTCAATGGGGCAATAAATGTAATCAAGTCAACACAATAAGCTACAGGATATCCCCATAAAAGGTTTCAAAAGAGTTTTAAACAACCACAAATAACAAAAGTAAAGGCATTAAAAGTTCATCATAATATCCAAAATATGAGCATATTTTTGGCTCATCACCTGCCCAAAAATATAGTGAGCGTAGATTCGCATACATTTTCTTAACTCCAGGATGTGTCAAATAAGGATCCCGATGAGCTTCAGTCAAAATTAGGGTGTGATGAACCTCTGCAAGAGGTACATACATTCGGCCTACATAGCGCAAAACACCATTCGAGTCCAAAGAGTAACCAAAAAAATTACCTTCTTGCATTCTGCCTAACTCAATCTCTAATTTTAGCGCTTGATGCCAATTATCTGAAGGAAGAGCTATGAGGATCTAACTCCTTAGATCAACCTCAAGAGCCACAATAGAAATCTCATGCTTGCATCTACTCAACACATCCACCACCACATTCTCTTCTCACTGAATATATTTTACTTCAAAATCATATTTGCACAATAATTTCATCCTCCTTCTCTATCGTGCATTTAGGTTTGACTGCGTGAAGCTGTATTGCATACTACAATGATTTTTATGCAACTCAAACTGATGCCCTAGGAGGAAGTGTTTCCATCTTACCAAGGAATGAACAACTACAACAAACTCCAAATCACTCACCCTTCTTGCATCAAGATGGCCCCTAAGCCTTCCAAAGAAGCATCCGTACAAACAACAAAATCTCCTGTTGGATCCGGTACTGCTAGGATTGGTGCACTAGTCAACTTTTCCTTAAGTGTTTGGAATACTAACTGATATTGATCAGACCAAAGAAATTTATTTCCCTTCCTCTAGAGAGAGGTGATAGGATGTGCCATCCTTGAAAAGCCTTGGATGAACTACCGATAATATCCTACTAGTCCAATGAAATTGTGAATTTATGAGACATTTGTGGGTGCAAGCCAATCCACAATGGCCTGAATCTTTGCAGGATCATTTGAAATTCCCTCACCTAAAATCACATGGCCCAAATATTGAACTTCATTCTTATAAAAGTCACACTTTTCCAAGTTGGCAAATAATTGATTGTCCCTTAAGCACTGTAACCCCTACCTTAGATGCTCCTCATGTTCTTCCATAGACATGGAATAGATTAGAATTTCATCAAGAAACACAAGGATGAATCTATCCAAGTACGTTTAGAACACTCCATTCATTAAGCTCATGAAGACTGAAGGTGCATTCGTTAACTTGAACGACATCATAGTGAACTTGTAATGTCTGTATCGAGTACAAAATATTATTTTATGAATATTTGTATGTGCAATCCATAACTAATGATATCTTTATTTGAGATCAATCTTAGAAAATACCTTTTCTCCTTTTATCTAATAGAAAAGATCATTAATTATGAGCAAGGGATATCGGTTCTTCATTGTTACTTTGTTCAACTGCCTGTAATCAATACACAAGCGAAGAGAACCATCCTTCCTTTTTACGAATATCACAGGTGCTCCCCAAGGGGAAACACTCAAGAAGATAAACCCTTTAGCCAACAACTCATCCAATTGTAGACAAAGTTCCTAAAGTTCCTGCATTATCATCCGATATGGAACTCGAGATATTGGCACAGCTCCAGGTACCAGATAAATCCTAAAATCTATATCTTGTTTCAGTGGCATACTACGTATCTCTCCAGGAAACACATAAAAAAACTCCTTAAGGAGACGGTAATCATCAAATGATGTCCCTCGACTATCCTCTGACTCCAAATCACTCATTGATACTGCAAAAAGCTAACAACCCTATCGAAAGTACCTCTTAAGCTACATGGCGAAGATCACTTGCAATGAAATGGGTCTTTGAATACCCATGATCTCCACCTCCTTTCTAGAATCATCAATGCACCACACTACTTTATGGTGATAGTCTATCATAGCATGGTGTGCACTCAACAAATCCATGCCCAAGACTACAATGTATGAGTCAAGTGGTAGGATTCAAAGGTCAACTTTAGTTGTCAATGAACCTATATTCAAACTACAACCCTACACAAGCTTCTCTACAACAAGTTTTGACTGTGAGGCTAATTCAACCTACCATTTAACACCTTGACTAGATGCCACCAGTCTACCTCGCTCAACTACTAAAGGAGATATAAAAGAATCAAATGCACTAGAATCAAAGAGTATAGAAATGCTAGTTTTATGCAACACACCTAATTTCTCAATGACGATGCTCTACTGGTCTACCTATCACTTATCCACTATTGCAAAGACATGATGAGATCTCCCTGCATCACCTACTATTAGCTCTGATCTAGCTGGTCTCTGATTAAATCTTGAAGTGCTCTTTTATGAAAACAATCTAGTGATATGCCATTGCTACCCACATGAGTAGCAACTAGTACCTCTGCCAAATCCTCTACCCCCTGATAGAGCATTTGACTACTGAAAGCTTCCTTGACTTGGCACTGACTAAAAACTAGGTGCAAGCTACACAAAATGCTCATCATGAGCTCAGTTCTGGTTCTGACCACCGCCTAATGGATTGCTTTGATCACTCTGTGGTTCCTCATGCTCAGAACCATGGGAACTAGGAGCTGAAGGAATTTTATAGTTTTCTCTATGACCAACACCATGACCTCTTCCTCAGCCACATCCTCTACCTTAAGGCATATTTATGCGCAATAAGATAAAGGTAAAAGTGAGCTCAAGAGTCAAACACAAGGTTTCCTAATGGACATAACTACCTAGAGACCCTAGCATTTGCAAACCTAGCTCTGATACCAAGTTGTAACGCCCATCATGCAAACCCCAAAGGACAAAACATTGCACCCATTTTTTTTTAAATAATACAAAGTAAACATATAATGAAACATTAAAACATATTTAAATTGCACATTAACATCATAATGTCAAGTCCTCTGGGTCACACGAGGTCACATCGCATAAACAAACTCATAACGAAATATTACACATGAGGATAATAACCTAACTAATCTAATATCTATCATAACCATTATAATATCCATTTTGAAAAGATAACATACATATATCCATAAGCATGAGTATAATTACATCACATGGTACAACCATATTAAATACCATAAAATGAATGGTTACAAAGGTGCATAATTAATACATCCTCGTTTAATAAATTACATGTTCTTAATAATGATTATAGTGAAATCTCCCATACATGTGGGATAAATACATAGTACAAATACTACTAGAATTACAAAAAGAATAACAGGTACAAGCTCCATCTGAAGAACACTATGAGGAATGAACTTAGATGGGCAACCCAACAGGTGTGGACCACGTTCCACCTAACCATGTGGGTTTAGAAAAACCTACCCCCCATGCTTAGAGGTGACAAGGAAGTAACCAAGACCATGAATTCCATAAGACAACTCCAATAAAGAATAACATAATACAATAGCTCCAAAAGTAACATCAAAGTAAACATAGATCATAAACGACAACAACAAGGATCCACTCAATATAACCAAAGAACCATAAAATAGATCACAAATAAACCAAGGAAATAACCATTAATCACATGCCAAGTAAACCAAAGAGATGATCTTAATATACTTCCAAATAAATCTGAAACAATAATCATACCACACTTCTAGAGGCAACCAAGAAAACATGGCATAAGGACATCAAGTGGAGAGTGTCATCGCATAGCCTACATGGGTTATCCTGGACCTTCTTCCAACATGAGGCACTAGCCCCCATCTATGGTTATCCTAGCCCTTCCTCCTACTTGAGGCGTCTGCCCCATAGGGTTACTCATGTAGAGCCATCAACCTCTCCTGAGGATGAGGTTTGAATTTGCCGACCATGGCCTTCTTAGTCTACCATTAGTCTGTGATAGCCCTAATGCATAGATGAGGTATCAAAGGCTATCTTATATTTTTTTACTACCCATTCCCCTAAGTTCTATTATTAGGTTTTCACTTATTAATCTACTCTTACATGTGTTATTCTGAGTCCTTCCTTCTTTTGAGATGTCGGCCCCCATGAAGAGCCACTCTTCCTAAGACCTCAAAACATAATGAAATCAAAGCAAGGGTTGTACCGTCAAGAACAAGGCACTAAGTCTCAATACATGACTTGTGAGGCATTACCCATCACACTAAAACACACAAAAGTAGCACAACAAAACCTCGTACAACCCTTTTAGAATAAAGACACCAATATCTTGATGTATCAAGAGCACATAAGATGAAGGTAAACATCCAACAATATAAACACGCCTCTGGAATTCTGAGGATCAGAACATTCATATACAGGTTTCAATCAAAACTGGCCTCCCACATGATAAAAGCCAAAACGATGAACCAAGAAAATAAAGAGGTCAAGCAAATTTGGAAAATAGAACAACATAATGATTTTCACACAAAGTTAGATAATTTGTTCTAATCCATTACTAAACCTATTTTTTTTCCTTTGTATAATTTTGCAATAAACTGTCAATTTAAATTTCTTATTAATAAGGAAAATTTTACTTTTTTCTTAATAATCACAGTTATAATTTTCATAAAATCAATATATCTATATATATATATATTCTTAAATAATTACACACACACAAACACACACACACATATATATATTAAATAAACCATGAATTAAAAAAATAAACATTAAATAATAAATAAAAAATTATGGCGAACTCCATATTGGTCGTTTGGCCAATTTAGACTACAGCCTTATGGTTGTAAAGACTACACACAATAGTCTTTGAAGACTATTGTGCATGATAGTCTTTATGACTATTGCGCACAACAGTCTTCAAGACTATTGTGGGTAGTCATAATGGTTGCAGTAGGTATGGGGGGTTGGGGGGTTTATGGCCAGTGCCATCCCTCCCCAAACATTCAATTAATTTTTTTATATATTTATTTATTTGTTTATTTATTAAAAAATGTGATTCCATCTGAACGACGCATAGGTACAGTCAGTTTCAAAAATAACTTATAATATCGATATGTATAAAGGTATATATATATGTATTTATATATATATATATATGCATTATTGTATGTAAATATATATAAATATATATATATATATATGTGCATGTGTGTGTGTGTATAAAAATTTAATTAGGAACAGAATACCATTCAAAATGAAAATACCTTTTAAAAAAAAATGAAGAAAAATATTTAAATTAATTTATCTGAAGGGGAACTAATTTTCCAAACAAAAAATTATAAACATACTAAACATTGTCAAAGATTCAAACAATGAATTTTTCCATAATCAAATTGTAAAAAAATAGAACACTTTTCAGAAACACAATTTAATCTCTTCCATTTGCTTGCAACCCAAAAAATATTTCTAAACCCCACAGGAATTATTTTCTTTCATCGAAAACATATTGATTTATTTATTTATTTTTCTTTTGAATCAGAAAACTAAAGAATAAGAAAATAGAACCTAGAGTCTTGCACTGTTGAAAATTTGATGAAGCTTTGCTTGATCCCAATAGTCTTTTCGAAGAGCTCTCGTTCCTTCCTTCAGAACTTCTTCACCTAATGTCCTTGATCAGTCTTCCAATCTAAAATTTTCTTTAGAAGAACCTCTTCTCTAAAACAATGAAAAACTAAATAGATTTCTACCGAAAAGAACTAGAGAGAATACAATTCTCAAAACTCAATATTTTGGTGTAACTTCTATAAATTTTCCTATGACTGAAAAATCTCACAAATTTTCTATTAAATAAAAATATATCTTCTTTTGTTCAAGAGCTCTAAAACTCCAAATTAAAAGAATTTTTCTAATTTTATTCTCAGCTCTAGAGCCAAACTCAACACTCATTGGTCCTTTTCATCTTTTCTTTCTTTTATTGATTTTTTTCCCATTTAACAATAATTTTTGTTTTAATTATGATTTTGCAAGCTTTACTTGTAATTCACTCAATTTAATATCTTTAATTAATTTATTTCATAATTATCCTCAACATGCTTATTTAATTAAATTATCAAAATACTAAATTTTAAATAATTTAATTTACACTTTTAAATAAATCACATGACTTTTAATATAAGACTTTCATATTTACATACAAATTATTCCAATACTATTATAAATATTTATTAACATCATACCAAACACCAATGTAAGATAAATACCAAAAGTACACTCACACAACCCATGATAATAAATTGCAAAAATGAAAAAAGTCAAAGACACGCAATACCACTCAATCAAGACAGTTTGACAAACATGGGATGGGGTGACTTCCTTGTAATCTCTATTTCAACATCATGCCCATTGGGTTAAATTGATGCTTGCCCTGTCCTACCGAAGCAAGTGGAATTGAGACTTTGTACCTACAATTCCTGCATACAAACAAGATTGTGTACATGTATATATATAAGCAAAACATCACATTGTGAGAAGGAATTGCAACGTAGCAAGGCACTCATGAATGATTGGTTCTACACTATCCTCTCACCAAAAATATTCTAACAATTACAACATTAGATATAAAGTAATAATTCTAACTAACTAATCACATCATAAACTAATTACTAAACCACTGCATCACAATGTATTACCGAAATCAAATTAACATCACCGAACTATAATGTCATATCAAATATCCATGTCCTCAAATGAAATAGCATAATCATAAATCAATCTAAAATATCAAATCCACCAATCCAAACAATAAGAGTAACTATCACAGTCTCAAGGTATCAAGCAAAAGCATAAAAAGATAACAAGTCCAAATAACAACATGAGGGGTATTACACATGAATTGTTGTAATAAATCTTTAAAAATCTACTCTTGACTTATTGAATATTTCTTTTGATCACAATACTTGGTTTTGATTCTCAATTGATGTG
Source organism: Sequoia sempervirens (assembly GCA_007258455.2). Taxonomy (NCBI): domain Eukaryota; kingdom Viridiplantae; phylum Streptophyta; class Pinopsida; order Cupressales; family Cupressaceae; genus Sequoia; species Sequoia sempervirens. Next base: position 643,828,973 of record VDFB02193867.1, on the reverse strand, counting down.
AGATTTTTCCTTGTTTATTTTTACTTTTTTAAATGATGCAATAACTAGGTATTTGTAGGAATTCATTCTAATTTCTGAAAAGTTAAACTTGGCAACCAACTTTAGATATTTGATTTTTAAATAATGAAATGCTAACATCTACTTTTTTGAATTTGGAGCAAAAAATGGGGGACATATGTTCCCTATGTGCTAGTGTTCCAAGACTATTTTTGAATGTTTGAAGTGTTAGGTATAAAGTATTAAATGATAACATTTATTTTATGCTTGCAAATTGTCAAAACATATTTAAAATAAGCAATGTAATATATAATTTTTAAAATTAGGACCTTAATTAGGTCAACTAACTTAAAGGGGAGCAACACATGGTGTGAAATTTTTAAGGGTAACAATTTATGATACTACAGTAAGCATGAATTGTATTGTTGGTAAAATTATTTCAATATCGTTTTGAAACCATTTCCTCTAATTACAACATGCCCAATTTCTCATTCATTTATTTGCAGTTAATTATTATAATAATGAAGATACATTGACCAATATTCCTTGTCCTTACAAAATACCATGAATTTTTTCTTAGATTGTACTATTGAAATTACTAAGATATAAATGGTGCTAATTAGAAATAATAGTTTTGTAATGAGATTAGCTATCATAGTTATTATAATAGTGAAAATTGTGTGTATTTAAATTTACTTCAACAATCCATTTGTTATATTTGTATTTACTATGTTTTTGGAAAAAAAAGATTTTCCTTAACTATAATATAAGTCACAAAGTGGGAGATTTTATTTTTTCCTTGAAGTCACATGTTTTCTAATAAACTAATAATTGAATTTATATGAGGTTCGATTTGAAGGGTCTTAATTGAAGAGGGTTAGATCCAAACCCCTTGGATAAAAGCACCCCAGTCTTAAATCAAACTCTCAAAGGAGTCTCGTCCACACCTGTCAAAATGCTAACCAAAAAAACTTTTACTTTACCTTTTGGTGGATAAAATAACTTCATTTAGGAGATCTATTATGTAAATATGTATCCCTTATTATAATATTTCCAAAAAAACTGAATATGTTAAATCTATTTTCTATTCCTTGTGAATGTAGTTTCTTCATCAAAATTAAAGGTCTTTATTTCACACATGAAAAATAAAATAAAAATATGAAATATATATGTGCACCAGGTATTAATGTTCTTATTTTAGCAAAAAAGAATATAATTTGGATGAATATAAAGAAAATTATGTATTATCAAATTGACCTATATTTAAATTATAGTTAGCCTCACTTTAAAAAGTTCTTTTTAAAAAGATGCAATAAAAAGTCATGAAAATATAGCTATGCACTAGATATAATTGTTACAATTATATGCTAATTTTTTTTTTAATAATTTTATTCTTTATACAAATAAACTTATGTTTTACCAAAGTAACACCACTTTTTAATAATACTATTAATTATAAAAAATAAGTTATTAAAAGTTTAATACAATAATTTAAACTATTTCTTAATTAAAAAAATATGTAGTTTATAATATACAAACAAAATATCAGAAAACACTAGTTCATATTATATTCAAATTCATAATGGTTTGGTTTCTAAAAGTGTCATTAATTGAAAATTTGGTGAAAAATATTAATTTAAATGTCTCACTTTGACCAATAAGTGGGACACTGTTGTGGACTTATAAATTGAATATTTGGAAAGAATTCTAAGAGACTCTTAATGTTACATTCATTGATATATTACAAGTGACATTAAGGGTTTTAGCTTTATGTTTTGTGATCCTAACAATCATAATTCTACAGTTCTTCATTAGCAATTAGCTAAGAAATTATTATGAGCCTTATTGTGAGTCATTGTCCTTTGTTACTTAACACTTTTTTATAGGGATTTACACCCTAAGAAAAATAATATATTTTCTACTACAAACTCTAGACAAAAAAGCTAGATTTTTAGGGTTATATTTTCTTCCTCACATTGCTTTGGTTTAACCTTGATGATTTTTCTTAATTAATAATATTATTTTCTAATTTTATTTAGAAAGAGTAGATAATATCTTCTCTAATCACCATTATATAAGGGATTATGTGGCCCTTGACCTCTCCAAATATTTGAAGATCACCATTTGATAATTGTGTCGCATTCTTATAGAATTGTGCTCAAACCATTTGACTTTTTTGAAAAACATGTATCCTATCATGTCTTCAACGAAGTATAAAAATTGAACACAATGATATTTAGGGTGGTATAGCTTTAATTGTCTTCCATATTGCTCTATCTTATGCCATTCTAAAAAAGATGTGATTGTTTGTAGACATGTAAAATTAACATCATGAATTTAGTTAGGTCCATTCATCAAGTAAACTAGGTTTCACATTCATCCACTCATTAAATTAATCAAGTTCACCTTCATCCATTCATCAGGTAAATTAAACTCATTAAGTTTATTCCTAAGGTTGTTCATTTAAATTAAATAAATCAAACATCAACCTTTTAATTAAATAAACCAAACTTTATTTAATTAAATATCCAAATGCATATTCCATCCTTTTCTGATTTAAATAAATCAAATATTTAAGTCAAAAAGGTCAAAATCACCTAAGCATAATTTAAGCTAATCTAATCCTAATTAGCCTAGCCTAACCACCCATAACATCCTCTAGCTTTTCCCACTTGCACAAGTAAATCAATTTATTGATTTATTAAAATCCTTATTTTCCATCAACTTGGCATAAAAATAGAATATTCCCTCAAGTTTGAAAATGATGACAAGTTGACTTGTCCCTTCCAACATTGCATTAACTTCTCATTTTCATGTCCCCCTCTCAACATTTATTTCACAATTTCAAATTTGAATTTCCCCCTCTTGGGAACATTGCCAAAACTTTCACATTCCTCAACCTATGGCAAGTTGACAAGTGGCCTCTTTCCATTGGTTTGTTTTTAGTCCCACATTCATCCATTTGGCCATTCTCTCATCAAAATATTCTTTAAATAGAGGGTTGATTCTTCATCAAATCTATCTACAACTCTTATGCAAATTTACTCTCTTGGATTGAGAACTAATTTTGCTCTTCTTACTCCATTGCCATTGCATTTGCAACATTTGAGCTTGTTAAAGGTTGGGAAAGTGTCACTTTTCACAAGAAAGTGACACCAATCCACTATGGAATAGGTGTGCATCATGTATCTTTCATGCTTTCAGTTTAGTTTGTTTTGTTATCATGTTTAGGAAGCATTTTGCATTATTTCAAAGGAGAATTTTCATGAATTTGTAGGTTACTAACCCATGCTTGAGGAATAATGTTTGTAGATTTTAATAGATGCTCACATGTGGCACTAGAAGGGGGTAGACTTTACTGTCTTTGTTTTTTGTTTGTTAACTTTGCTTTGATAAACTGTCTTCAGGAATAGTTGGAATAAAAGAATTTGAGCTTCATAAGAGAAAAAGTGAAAATATCTATTCACAGATTTAGACACTATCTCTTTTGTCATTTGCACAACCCTTACTTGTTGTATTATTATTATAATCTTGCAAAGGCTCCTTAAATTCACACACTTTGTCTTATAATTGTGATGTGATTTCTAAAAGAAGGCGCTAGATACAGAATAAGGAAAGTGCTAAGATTAATGGGAAATCAAGTCATATTACAGTCCACTCTGTTTTCATCTCTCAGGACTTTATTAATATTACTTTGTTATTTGTGCTAACATTTTCTCATCTGTGAAATTTGTATTTGATTGCTCATTTGCTTGCATTCTTTTATTACTTCCTTTAATCTCCAACAAATTTAGTTCATTAAGAGATTTTACTATTTTGTTACAGCCATGCAATAAATTTCTTTCAAGAATCTTTTAGGCTAATGCGATTTGGTAGTGATTAGATACTCCCTGGCAACCATCACAAATCTTCCAAATCCCATTCGATGCTTTTACATCCTTCAGAATCTGTCACCCTTATCCTAGTCTATCTTGTCATTAATATTTATTGTGATATATATTAACTACCCAGGCAATTCGAGCAACCACGAGTCTCAGCCACTTATTGTTCATTCACATTTTTTAACTCCTTGAATCACTGATGGATGACTAGAGGACGATTATAATGGGAATTATATATTAGTAGAGACAAATAAAAGTAAAGTGACATTTACTGCATGTGTATTCTGCTTAAATTTATTTCTTACATAGTCTGTGTGCCCCTTAATACTTCCTATTTGGATGTTGAATTTATACCTGCTAAAAGGCGTTGGCTTAAAGAGTTTCCTCTACTTTATCCATGCAAACTGGTCACTCATTGCATTCCATGAGATAGCATTTAAATTAATGTGTCCTGTTACAAGTGGCTATTGTTCAAGAGCTGCATTTTTGTCTTATATATAGGTTGTTGCTAGCAAAGTCTGAGAATGCGACTGTCTACCTATCATTAACATTTAATATCATTTATGGTTATTTTCGTGTGATTTCTTACAGCGAATAAGGGGCAAAAAGACTTCAGTTAGGCTTTCTATTTTTGATTACTTTGTTATTGATAGGCATCTACATCATTTAGCATCTCTTGGTCATTAATTACTTTCTTATCGATAGGAATCTACATCATTTAGCATCTCTTGGTCATGATTTTCTTGTATGATCTCTTATTTACCAACTAATGTGCACAGAGGATAAGTGCAATGAGAAGGAATCTAGTCCAGGCATTGATTTTCATCGGTTCTATCTATTTTTGATGTGACAAATTTGGGGATTCTTAGAAATTAATGTCTTGAGTAGATTGGAGATGGTAATTGTATTTATGTTGGAGATAGGTGAGAGGGATATCTTGTGCATGTATTCTTATATCTAAATTTTTGGATTATACAATGAATATCAAAGTCACTTTTAAAGTGACCCAATGGATGACATCACAATAGGTTGAGATACTAAAATGTGGAATGGTTCAGATATTTAGACAAGGGAGAATAAATGCGTTAATAAATAATTGTATATTTACTTTGTCTACTACTCATTTATGGTCTATTCTAGGCATTTTTGTTGTTTAAAAACCACTCATTTACTATTCTTTCAGACATCCTCTTAAGTAAGAATTGTTCATTTGTGACTTTCTAAGAAGCTTTGAACTTTATTAGGAAGTGGTATCTTCTAAATTAAGTTTTGTTGCAAAAGTTTTGTAGCGAGTGGGGTTACTATTAATGTTTTGTTTATTAGTTAGTCTTTTCCTCTTAAAATAATTTTATTGTTTGGAGGAAATGGCTTTAATTATGTAATTTGGTGGATTTATCTTTGTCTATAGGTACAAGGAAAGCAAGGAGAGCAAGGTAAGCAAGGAAAACAAGGAAAGCGAAAAAAAAAAACTAAGGATAATGAAGGTGCAAGGAAAGCAATGAAAATGAAGAAGGATAATGAAGAACAACGAGGCATGAAGATGACAGTTTGAAAGATCGAAGTGTTTTTGAACACTTTAAGTGATTTGCTTAAATGCTTCTCCAAGAAATCATTATCTTTTCATTCTTAGGACACTAATTTTCATTTGGTTTTAAAAATAATTTTTCAATTTCTTCTTGTAAAGGCTAAAATGGACTTTAGGATCACAACTTACTAGATTTTTTTTCTTGGATTAACAATTGAAAAAATTATCTCTCACTCTTCTTTTGGTGCTTAAAAAGAATTCATATTTTGCTTTGCGGATTTAAAAAGAACACGTGCAACTTTGTTTTTCGTGAAAGCTTACTTAAAGTAAAGGAATTCAAAAAGGACATATGCATGGTTCTCTCGTGCTTTATAGCGATCTTGAGAATCAAAAGGCCTTTTTCATGACTTTAGGGTGAGATAAAGAAATCACGTCGACACATTGATTTGGGTTTAAAATTGAACAAGATCTTGTGCGAGTGTGAGTGGGGGAATTATCCCATATATTCTCTCTCTTTGTTGCCATCAAAGATTAATCAAGTTATGGATTTTCTCTTTACTCACTTTTGTTTATCCTAGAGGGCCTGCCTTGAGGAAAAAGTACTCACCCAAGGGAATGACTTGACTAGTAACACTATAAAGCCAAGAGTATTTCTAGCCAGGATATAAATGTGGGTATTGGAGTAAATGCCAGTATCACACAGTTGATTCTAACAAGATGGATCCAAAAGGGGACTCTTGCCGTATGGGTCAATCTCCACGAATGGAAAGTCCTTATTAAAACCTATATGCTAGAATTTTCCAAAATCCTTTATCTATTTGTTGGTGTGAGAACGGTCATTCTGAAGCCACCCCACACTTTTAAGGTCTTTAGTAGAAATGGAAAACATTCCATGGGAGTTTCATGGGTGTTGATGGTTGGATGACCCATATAAGTGAGTGTCATGGAGGGGAGCTAGTGGGGTCAAGCATCTAACCATGCACTAAAGATAAGCATAGCTAGACTTGTCCAAGTGTGGATTCAACAAATACTACCTTTCACATCCATAGGATTGTACTTGTTCTTGGTTACAAAATGCTTTACTTGTTTGAAAACATTTGCAAACAAACATTCAACATGATCCTCAAAATTTCAAACCCTTTAGAAGGAAAATACCATTGACCAAATTCTCATGTTATTGCTTGCCCTTGGGATTACATCCTTAGAGGTTTCTAAAAACTTGAAATTACATCTCAATTTTCCCACTAAAGTTAAGTAATAGGTAACCCTTGCCTTAAATTCATCAAAGTTTCACATAATATACTTTGTGAAATGAGACAAAGTTGAGACATTGAACATTCATTTTGAAAGCTAATCAAGAAGTGTTTGTGGAAAAGGAACCCATTAAGAAAAGATTAAAAACAATGGGACCCCACACGTGTCTCCAATGATTTTGCACAAAATCAAGATCAAGAAACCAAAGGTGAAATCCCTTAGTCTGAAATCCCATCAAGAACGTCTCTCTATGTTATATGAAGTCAGAAAAAGACTGCTTTTCAACTTTTACAAAAAGTTTTCAAGGAACAATCCTGGTTTGTATTCATTCTATTACTTCCAAAACCCAAATATTTTTAGAGAGTTTGAACATCTTGTTTAGATAAAAGCTTGTTCTTCAATACCTAGGTCTAGGAAAACAAAGTGTCTTTTTTAGGTTCATCTTAGGATCAAAGCAAATCAAAATATTTTTATCTATCCTTCAAACATCAAAACAAACATCATCTCACAATCACCTTTTGGAAAATCTTGAAATCATCCTTAATGCTAGGATTTTTGGAAAAATCAAAATCATCAAAATCCTTGAGACTAAATCCTTTAAATTATTATCAAAATCGCCTTTGGCAAGGTATGTGTAGATGTATCCTTTTGCATATGCTTAGTAAAAAATATTATCAAAATCATCTCATTTAGCTTAGTATATATAGATGAATCCTTCTTCATATGCTTAGTGAAACTATCATCTTGCTTGGATAGGTGTGAGTAGATGCATCCTTCTTCCCACACATATTCAAATTATCATCCTTTGATCAAATCTATCCCTTAGATAATCATCCAAACATCTTAGGATCTATTTGTTCAAAAAGCCAAATCAAAATCAAAATCAATCAAGGAAAAATCAAAATCAAAATCTGAAACATATCTGAAAGTCCCAAAAGCCAAGTATCTCCTTCAAGACTTACTGAAAGATCATAACATCCACATCATTCATCTTTTACATCATCATCATGTCACCTTTCGATCTTCAAGATATTGTGAAAAAAAATTATTTGAGACATAAAATAAAGATCAATCCAAAGAATCAAGAGATTCATCTCCCATTCTTAAAAATTGATCCTTGTTTTATGGTTCAAACTAGATCTCAATACAAGAAGAGCATGGAAGCCAACAAAGAAACAACCGGTTCAAGTGATTTAGGTCAAACCACTTCTAAAATGAATTCCATTGGGTCTGGAAATCTCATAATTAACCTTCTGACATCATCATAAAATACACAAGAGGAAAACTAAGGAGAGGATCTTACCTTTGGAATGTCTCATGAAGAAATAACAGAAATGCTCCGAAATCCGAAGAACCATAAAATCATCAACATCATGATGAGACTTAACCCTTCGTTATACATGCTTGAGCTAGCAAAACAAGGGGCCAAGTTACCTTCAGATTTCGATGTGAGTACCATAGTGGAGACATCATTTCCTCCAATCTCATCCACCATTCCCATTTCATCCACACCCCCATCCCACAATATCACTCAAAACATTCCACAAATTATGACATCTTTTGCTCCAACCCAACCTAATGTTAATAAAGGAAATGCATTTCTCAATGCTATTCAAACACACCCCCTTGTTAATTTAATCAAAACTTGGATGCAAACACCACTTTGGAACAAAACATACCCGAAAACCCATTAAATAAGAATGTTCCTCTCACCTTCCATCATGACCCATCATCATCATTTTTTTACACAACACCCCAAACTTCCCTCCTCACAAATTCAGAAGAGGAAGGAGACATGTTCAGACCAGGGGGCATTTTCGACACTACGACATTTTTCGTAAGGACTCAAACCCCTTACATTTCCACCACTTCCACCATTACCATCATCATCCACACCACTCCTTGGCTTGTGGATTCACCCTTTACCAAGTATCGATCAAAACAACATCCCAAATATCAATCAAAGCATTATGCCAAATGATCAAAAATTGTCATCGGCATCACAACAACAGACGACAAACACACAAGCAATTGTAACATCATCAAACACCCCCATAACATCGCAAAGCATGGTCTCTCAAGGGCCAATCACATCAATGATGCCACTTATCACTCAAACCACCACATCAACAATACCATCTACCACTCAAATCATTACAAAGACATCACCATTCACCACCACCCCTACCACCACCAACTTCCACCACATCAAATCAATACAATGCAGCATTGCAATTTGATTTTTAAAGGCGATTCCAACAAGTGTAGAAACAAAAAGCCTTACACCTAGTTGCTCAAGCTGCCCAAGCTACACAAGCCACACTACAAGTGCAACAAGCCGCACAAGCTTAAGGTTTATGACAACAACAACAAAAACAAGCCACCCAATTTGCTCAAGCATTGCAAGCATTACTAGCACAAAAGATTGCTCAAGAACAAGCTCTTTTGCAACAACAAGCAACACAAGCACAAGTAGCATAAGCAGAAGCTCAATATCAGACACAACAAGCCCAATATCAAGCAGAACTCCTTGCACAAAGACAAGCAACGTAATTGCAAGCATATCAACAAGCAATAAAGCAATATCAAGAGCAGCAAGAAGCAATAGAATTGGAAGCCCAACAACAAGCGTTGTTGGAATTTAACAACAAGCACAACAACAAGTGTTGTTGGAAAAAAAAAGCACAACAAAAAGCACAAATCTTAGCATAGCAACAACAAGATAAACAACAAGCATTGTTCATATAAAAGTAGGTGGAAGCCTACCTTGCTCGGCAGAACATACAGATACCATTGAACAACACACCGACCAACCCACCCATCCAACCCATGATTGAAACATCCCAAAACACTTTCATTCGACCCCCTGATCTGCAAAATGATGTGATGGCACAAATTAGGTTTCTCTCACAACAAGTGCTCGATCTTCAATCAGGGTGAACAACAAAGACAACAAACAACTTGTGTCTATATCTATTTGATAGGAGCCTAGTGATGAAACCATTCCACAAGGGATTCGAGATCCCCAAATTTGACAAATATCATGGGATGGGAAAACCTAAGGATCACATTAGGTAATTCACATACGATGATACTTATCTAATGCAGCTATTTCCTAGGAGCTTGGCAAGCCACACTATGGAATGGTTCTCTCATCTACCTTTAGGCATTAGAATATTCCAAGAAATTATAGACGCATTCATTAAGAACTATGCATGCAACATTGCAATGGATGTTAGTCTAGAAGAACTCTCAGCTCTGAAACAAGGAAAGGGTGAATCTTTCACTTCATTCCTACAATGATGGCAATCTAGGGCCAATTGGAGCAAGTGGAACATGCCAGAAGAACAAGATTCCACCATCATACCCAACCTTGAAGTTTGGTTGGCATTTCATATCAACGTTCAGAGCATCACCACATATGATCAATTGATCCCAAAGGCACTCAGTATCGAAAGAGCCCTTATGAATCAACCCGCAGAATCAACATCATACCTCGAACAAAAAACAACCGCCTGCCATCCAATTACAATGATAAAAAATGCACGTGTGCAAGGAACAAAAACATTACTAATGATAGTGTCGTTGATGCAAAGGTGATCATTAGTGCTCCTCGCCAAAATACACCCGAACCGCAAATCCAAGCACAACACCAAAACAATCATCACGTAACACACCAACCACACAACAAACCAACAATCAATAATCTTAATGAGAAAAGAGGACCATCCCAATGCGAGAGTTATCCCAAGCAAAAATACACCACTTTGGGGGAACCACTTGAGGACATCATGAAAAAGATGAGAGATGAAAAACTCATCCAGGCTCCTAAATTTGAGAATTACCAAGAACCGGATGTGAAACCTCCTTGGTATAACAAGAATCAACTCTGTGAATTCCATAAAATCAAAGGCCATACCAAAAAAAGTTGAATGAGATTGAAAGACATCGTTCAAGATCCCTTGATAAAAGAATTATAAACATGGAAAAGCCTACAGGAAATCAGGATCATAAGATATATACGAATCTCAAACCAAATCATTTTAACAAAGGGAATAAAAATGATAAAGGGAAAGGAACCCACTCAAACATAAATCATGTGTATGAAATAGTCATCACCTCGCTAGATGAAAATTGCATGGTCATTACTATCAAGGGCACCTATGCCAAAGATTGTGTAGTCACCACAAGAGGAAAAAAAGTAACCATCGTAGGCTCATCCCAGCCAAACAAAGTCCCCACATCTAGACCTATCCATAATGGCTACAATGTCCAAGATCAACTCAAGAGAACACCAGTGTAAATCTCCATCATGGAGTTGCTAAAAATCTCATCTACCCATAGGAAAATTCTTGAAGAAGCGTTGGCCTCATGCACTCTCCTCGCAGATCTTGATGTGGAACAATTCCAAGCTATTGTTAGAAATATCATTATACCTAATATTCTTACATTCTCTGATAAGGATTTCCCCGCTCAACCATCTCACAACTGTGCACTTCACTTGGAAGCCATAGTACATAAGATAAAAATAAAAAGGGTCTTGGTGGATGGAGGTGCGGGTTTGAATATTTGTTCTCTCAATCTCATAAAGCAGTTGAGAATATTAGAAGATTATATCGACAAAGGGAAGGGTATCACAATAAGAGCATACGATGATCAAGAAAGAGTGTCTCAAGGCACAATAAAACTCCCTTTTCACGTAGGGCCGACTCTCATGGAAACCACTTGTCAAGTTTTGGACCTTGACTTACTATATAATATTCTCCTAGGATGCCCATGGATTCATGTGATGAAAGTAGTAGCGTTGACTTTCCATCAATATGTGAAATTTACACATAACGGACAAGAAGTTACCATCCATGGAGATCCCAAACCTTTCTTATACTACAAAAATATTGAAGCGAAGTATTACAAAATACCCCAAGTACCAAAAAATGATGAGGGACCATCCACACAATGCATCAATCCCACCACCCTCACATCCACTTATGTGACCAAGACACCCACTACTCCCACCATTCCCACCATTTTTGACATTAAGCTCATCATCCAGGATGTGAGTTGTGGAAGCTACAAGCTCCCTAACAATGCTTTTGTGGTAGGAGAGTTACCACAATCTCCTAGATCATGGGGTCATCCATAAGACTATCCTGAATTCACAAGCTGGGGAGACCTTGGCCAGGAGGGTATTGAGGAAGATCCATCACATATGCTTTATCAAGATGAAATACCAACACCTGAATTACTAATGGATGACAGAAGTAAGGGTCTACAAATGATGCTTGCAATGGGCTACGATAGAAACCAAAGACTTGGAAAAAATGACAATGGGATCATAATACCTATCATGCTAGAGACACAACTAATAACAAATCTTGGCCTTGGATGTACCCATCCAATTATAACCATATGTGGTTGAAGTCCAATGGTTAGAGTGGTTAATAAACCTCATCAACCAACCGCAATAGAACTATGATTACCAGTATCCATAGGTCGTGTTCTAGATAACTATACCTTTGATATAAGCGATGTCTGTAGTAGTAGCGATGATGAGGACCTTATATCCAATCTACCTAGGCTATTCAAAGATACCACTCTTTGCATTATTAGCACCCTATCTTTTGGATTAGATCAGCAAGATCATGAAATCCACTTAGTATACCCCCAACTGATCGACTATGACCAACGAGGACCTCTTATTCTTGATACATTTGAAATGATGAGGCGCTCTCAGAATTCTTGGGATTGTGGGACAATAGTCCATATGGGGATCACAAAGCAAGGTTTATAATGGAGTTGGACACACATGCCTATTATGGGGAAACAATTGAATCCTTCAGTCACAAAAGTGATAAATTAAGAATAATATCCAAGTCCTTGAGTGAAAACCACACTATGGCACTCTCTGACAAGAAAAAAGTAAAATAAAAGGATGCATCCAATGGTGAAAACCTCTCTAAGGCACTTGAGGATGGGGGATTCAATCTACCTCTAAGAGCTATTCATCAGGAAAATTCAGTAGTCTTCGGAAAAAAATGCAATCCGGTCAACCTAGGAATAGAGGAGACCCCGCATATCACATTCTATGCAAAATAACTACTATCAGAAGAGCAAGAGCTCCTAGCAACATTCCTAAGGGAAAGATAGATAAACTTCACATGGAGCTATGTTGAAATTGCAGGACCATATCCAAAGACTGTGGTTCACCACTTAACAGTGTATCCAAAAGCAAAGCCTATCAGATAAAAGCTTTGAAAAATGCATCCTCAGATTGCCCTACTATTCAAAATAGAGCTAAAAAAGCTACTAGATGCATGATTCATACGACCAATAGATCATCTAGAATGGGTATCAAACTTGGTACCTATTTTTAAGCCTGATGGAGCAATGAGAATCTATACAAACTTCAGAGATTTCAACAAGGCATGTCCAAAAGATGATTTCCCACTTCCCAACATTGACATGATAGTGAACATTATAGCAGAACATGAGATGTTGTCACTAATGGACAGATTTTCAGGATACAATCAAATCATGATATGAAAAGAGGATCAACATAAGACAGCCTTCACTTGTCCATGGTGGACTTACTACTGGAACATGATGCCATTTAGCCTAAAGAATGCAAGAGCAACATATCAAAGGGCCATGACATTGATATTCCATGACAAGATTCATAAGACAGCCGAAGACTATGTCGACGACATCCTAGCTAAATCCAAAAAAATAAAAGATCACATAGCGACCCTAAGTGCTATTTTTGATAGACCAGAGGAGTACAAAGTCAGACAAAATCCCAAGAAGTGTGTCTTTGGCATACAATCAAGTAATTTGCTAGGATACATAGTATCAATGAGGGGTATTGAGGTGGATCCAACAAAAGTGAAAGTAATCCTCGAAATGGAAGCACCAAAGACCTTAAAATAATTAAGAGGCATCCAAGGAAGACTCCAATCCATTCGTAGATTCATGGCACAGTTGGTAGACAAACAAAATCCATATTCTTGCCTACTTCACAAGGAAGTAGTGTACAAATGGGGTGCCATGTTTGAAGAGGCATTTAACAAAATCAAGGAATATCTATTGACACCACCAGTCTTAATGCCACCCATCCCAAGAAAGCCATTGATTCTATATGTGTCAGTAACAATAGCAACTCTTGGATCTCTCGTAGCTCACCATGACAAAAATTGAATGAAGAGGGCTATCTATTACATCAATAGGACAATGGTTGGTCATGAGCTAAACTATTCATTCATCAAGAAAGCATGTCTTGTAGTAGTGTTTGCATCTTAAAAATTTAGACATTACATGTTGGCACACAAGATAAAGCTCATCGCCAAAATTGACCCCTCAAATATTTACTATCAAAGGAAATGCTCATGGGAAGAATGGCCAAATGGGCAATGATACTATCAAAGTACAAAATTGAGTATGTTGACCAGAAAGAAATCAAGGGTCAAGTTATTGCAGATCAACTGGTAGAGGCTCCAATCTATTTAGAGAACCCTCTCATCTCAGAGTTTCTAGATGAATCCATTTTTAATCTCAATGTAGCTAACCACTGGAAACTATACTTCGATGGCTCATACACAGAACATGGATCAAAAGTTGGTCTTTTTTTTTATCACACCACAAGGAGATTGCATACCAAGGTCCTACAAACTAGAATTTCCTTGCACCAATAACATTGTGGAATACAAGGCGTTGACTATAGGTCTCAAAATAGCAGTGTAGTGGAATGTCATAGCTCTCGAAGTGTATGGAAACTCCCAATTGATCATAAATCAAGTGAATGATGAATACCAGACTAAGGACGACAAGCTCACTCCATACAAGAAATTGGTGGAGACTCTCAAAGAATCCTTCATTGAAATCACATTTGAGAAGATTCCTAGAGCCAACAATAGAGTAGCAAACGCCATGGCAACAATTGGGTCCCTATTGGACAACCCCAACAATGTTCCAAAATATGAATTCCTGATAGAGCAGGTTCTTATGCCCACATTCGAGGTACTAGAATCAAAATTCATGTGCAAAATCATTGCTCCAAATGATCCTGGGTATCATGACATTTACACATACCTTCAAATGGGAGTCATACCTACCCACCTACCATCAAACCTAAAATGAACCTTTGTCAAAAAGGCATCCACAGTTGTCATCCTAGAAGATACCCTATATCGTAGGAGCATAGAAGGAACCCTACTACACTGCCTAAATGTTGAGGAGGCATTGACCACTATAACTAAAGTACACAATGGTATCTGTGGTTTGCACTCAAGTGGAATGACCATAGCTAAGAAACTACTACGGATGGGGTATTATTTTCCCACAATGGAAAGAGAAGCACATGACTATGCTAGAAAGTGTCTACAATGTCAGCAGCATGGGGACCCCATCCATGCTCCAGCTCAAGAGCTTCATCCTATCGGCACACCATGGCCCTTTTCACAGTGGGGACTTGATCTCATTGGTAAAATCACACCCACTTCATCTAATGGCCAAAAATTCATCATAGCCGCAATAGAGTAATTTACTAAATGGGTAGAATCCATACAAATGATGTACATAACTAGGAAGTAGATTTCAAAGTTCATCCTAAACTATCTCATTTTCCACTATGGTATTCCACAAGCCATTATCTTAGATAATGGGACACCATTCGATAATTAGGATGTCCATGACTTGTGCAAGAAATTCAAAATCCAACATCGCTTCTCCACCCCATACTATCCCCAAGGTAATGGCCAAGTAGAAGCTACAAACAAGACCATTTTGAAAATCCTCAAGAAAACAATCAATGACGTAGATTGTGACTGGCATTTGTAGCTTAATCCTGCCTTTTGGGCCTATCAAACTAGCATCCGTACACCCACTAGCACCACCCCCTTCTGCTTGGTCTATAGATTAGAAGCGGTACTCCCCGTTGAGATCGAGCTCCCATCCCTTAGGATATCACTACAAAACCTCATCACAGATGAAGAATACAGAGTATAAAGATTAAATGAGTCTGGAGCTACTGGATGAGAGACATATAGATGCTTTGAATCATTTACAAGTCTATCATAATAGACTGAAAAGGAGCTACAATAAAAAAATAATAAGTAGGACGTTCCAAGTCAGAGAACTAGTCTTAAAAGAGAATCGAAAGAATGTTCTGAACCCAAGCAGCAAAGGCAAGTTTGAACCCAATTGGCAAGAACCATTTGTCATCACAACAAGTTATAAGTCAGGGGCATATTCATTATCAACACCTGAAGGGGAACCTCTGCAAGAGCCCATAAATAGCTCTCATCTCAAAAAGTTCTATGCCTAAAACTTTCAAGGTATAGAACCAAAAAATCCAAAAAATTAGAAAATGTCCTAAAAAATAGGTTACTTCAATGAAAACCTAGCAAACAAGCATCTTGGTAACAACAAAAAAAGAAAAAAAGAAAAAAAGAAAAAAAAGTTAGAAAAATGATTGAAAATAGTAAAGAAAAAAATTGTCCTCTAGTGAAAACCACTTTGGTAGCACCTTGGGCAAGTACCTTGGTGAAAACTTGGAAAATAGGCACCTTGTGTAAATAAGCACTTCCCATCCACTAGGATCTTTACAACTTTTTATGCATCATCCATCCATTTTGCTTCCATCATCCATCGCATTTAGGTCTCCATCCATCACTCATCCACTCGCATCTGCACTGTAGATTGGTCTTGTTTTTGTATCATGATCCCTCCTAATACTACTTGACCCATCCTCAAGGTCAGTTTGTCCTGCCTTTATCAAAGTAGTCTATTGCATCATGCTAGGGGAACATTCTAATTGGATCAGATTCATGTATATTCTTAAAATCCTAAATATCAGAAAATCCAAAAACATCAGAAAATCAAAAAATTCCAAAATCATCAAAAAAAAAATCCATAAACATCAGAAAGTAAAAAAATCCAAAAGCATCAAAACATGAGAAAATAAAAAAATATCGAAAAAGCACAAAATCCAAAAACATTAAAACATATCAAAATCCAAAAACAAGTCAAAAAGTCAGTCAAAAAGTCAAAAACAGAGTCATCTTGTCGAACTGCATCATCTCTGAGCTTGAACGTAGGCAAGGTTGATCTTTGATCATCCCCCGAGACACTTAGGCTAGTCCTTTAGGAGTCTGTCATAATAAACTGACATTTCATCAAGTATATCGTCATCTATAAATTAGTCAAGTCGTTACTCAAACTACATGGTCTCTGTGTGTATAACATAGGCAAGGCTAATCTGTTGATCAACCGCTGAGGCCCCTAGAATAGGTCTTTAGGCTAGTTTCTTGGTCAAAATCTTAGAAAATCCCAAAACATTGGAAAATCAAAAATCAAAACATTTGCAAAATCTTGAAAATACCAAAAAACCACCCTTAAAACATTGCAAAACTCCAAAAACATCCAAATATTTGAAAATATCCATCCATCTCATCTCACTTCTACCCACAATAACACCATTCATAATAAACTGATCATCGTCCTCAACCTTTGGTGAAACAGTTAGAAACAAGTCTAGCAGCTTAAAATTAAAACTCAAAAACATCAAGTCTCAAGTCTAAGTCAGTACATAAACAAGTTGGTTAATTCTTTGTGTTGATAGTCCATCATCCAAATAGTCACATATCAATCATTTGATAATATCATGTCCTAGGATGTATCTTTCCTACAAGGGGCATATTTTATCAAAAAGAGCACTTTGGATAAACAAAATGACATGTCGTTATCCACTAACATGTCCTAGGATGTATCCTTCCTACAATGGGCATTATCTTTTGGCAATAGTTTCAGTTATTATCCTTAAAAACACATTCCCTTTTGGTTAGTGGTATTGAAGAGCATCAACTTGTTTGTGTTCTTTATCTTTGTCTTTTGACTTATCTTATTGCACTTAGTCCAAGGACCTCTTAATGATATCCAAATGAAGGGTTTAGAGAGATAGGAATGGGGCAACGATCATTATTCTTTTGTCTGTTGTGCTTGTTGGACATTCTTGTAAAATAACTTGGAAAATACTTGCTTTGTTAGATATGTATAAATGATGTTTTGGACAACTTGTTGACTATTGCATTGATTGGTTATACCTTTTCGTGTTTTGGTACGAGATGTTTGAAACTTCTAAAGTGCATCCTAGCAAGGTTTATGTATGCCAGGTGTGAACAAGAATACTTCTATCTACTTGTCGAGTCAAAGTCCATCACACTAAGTACAACACCATCCTAGTCCTTTATACCTTGATGCATCGTACTTATGCATGCTATCAAACATAAGGTAAGTGATGCTTTTAAAATCCCAATCCTTGATAAACAAATCATCCATCTATCATCATCATTTCACATCATCATATCTCATAAAGTTTTCTTGTTGGACCCTCTTGTCATCATCTAATGTCTTCTTTTCCGCATTAACATCACAACATGAATGGTTAATCATCATCACCAATGCATCCATCATGCATCCACAAACCATTAGTATTTTGCATATCATCTCACATGCATAATCATCATCATAATATAGATCTATTAGTTTAAGCATCTCATAAATCATCACATTTTCATAAATCATACATTTGCATAATCACATCATATAATCATCATAATATAGATTTTTTATTCTAAGCATCTTAAAACCATTCATTTTGAACTTCTTTATCATGAGATCGACCCTCAAATTGAATCTTTTCCCTTGATCTCTCGAGGGGGCAATGTACTAGTGTACTTCCCACTGGGACAACTGAAAAAATCTGATTTTTTTTGAATTTTGATGGTAGCAAGTTTATTCTTTGAACCAACACAACAAGTACATTGCTTGAGAGAGGGGAAAAATGTAGACATGCAAAATTAACATCATGCATTTAATAAGGTACATTCATCAAGTAAATCAGATTTCACATTCACCCACTCATTACATTAATCAAGTTCACCTTCATCCATTCATTAGGTAAATTAAACTCATTAAGTTCATTCCTAAGGTAGTTCATTTAAATTAAATAAATCAAACATCAACCTTTTAATTAAATAAACCAAACTTTATTTAATTAAATATCCAAAGGCATATTCCATCCTTTTCTGATTTAAATAAATCAAATATTTAAGTCAAAAAGGTCAAACTCACCTAAGCATCCTTTAAGCTAATCTAATCCTAATTAGCCTAACCTAACCACCCATCACATCCTCTAGCTTTTCCCACTTGCACAAGTAAATCAATTTATTGACTTATTAAAATCCTTATTTTCCATCAACTTGGCATAAAAATAGAATATTCACTAAAGTTTGAAAATGATGACAAGTTGAATTGTCCCTTCCAACATTGCATTAACTTCTCATTTTCATATCCCCCTCTCAACATTTATTTCACAATTTCAAATTTTAATTTCCCCCTCTTTGGCACATTGGCCAAAACTTGCACATTCCTCAACCTATGGCAAGTTGACAAATGGCCTTTTTCCTTTGGTTTGTTTTTAGTCCCACATTCATCCATTTGGCCATTCTCTCATCAAAATATTCTTTAAATAGAGGGTTGATTCTTCATCAAATCTATTTGCAAGTCTTATGCAAATTTACTCTCTTGGATTGAGAACTAATTTTTCTCTTCTTACTCCATCACCATTGCATTTGCAGCATTTGAGCTTGTTAAGGGTTGGGAAAGGGTCACTTTTCACAAGAAAGTGACACCAATCCACTATGGAATAGGTGTGCATTATGTATCTTTCATGCTTTTAGTTTAGTTTGTTTTGTTATCATGTTTAGGAAGCATTTTGCATTATTTCATAGGAGTATTTTGATGAATTTGTAGGTTACTAACCCATGCTTGAGGAATAGTGTTTGCAGATTTTAATAGATGCTCACATTTGTATCTTGAGGATGCTGAGTAGTTTTCATTATGTTCTAATCCAATGAAACTATACATATATGCTCAATTTCAACATCTAAAGGTTGTTGAGTTCATCTTGATTAAATAATACTATTAAATGATTTGTTAAGCAGATGAATATTCAATACTAGATACAAGTTTAAGTATTGTAGGTGTTCAAGAATTAATATTTTCTTACTAGTACACCCCATACTCTAGAGTTTTAGTCTCCCAATGAAATCCCTTAATGCATCAATTTGGAAGATACAACTAGATTTTGTCACCAACCTTAAATGAGTGAAATGTGTGGTTAACTTCATGCAACGTATAATGTGAAATTATTCAAATCCATACAATTTTTTTGTATTATCATTTTATATATATATGAACAATAAATCCGTGAAAGTTGGAAGGTCATGCCTAAATCCATCAAATAGTTCTACTTATTATGTATGACGAATGATAAATTCCAGAAGCCACTCCTTTTATATTACGGAAGCACAAATCTAGTCGTGTTACAAAGTATGACTTGACTCTCAATTTAGGCTTTAACTTTCTATCTCTTCCATGACTTTGTTAATATGATTTTGTACCTCTCATTGATTTCAGTAATATAAAAGTGTTTTTGCACTTTTATTCTTTATTAGAAACACCATCTCAAACAAAAATTCATCGCTTATGTTGAAAATAAAGCTTAAAATCATGTAATCAAAATGGAATTCCTAAATAGATATCCAAGAAAGGCTTTTTCTTAGGCAACTATCAATTTCTAGAACCTGGTGTATGGCTTGATAAGCTCTACATTGCACGGTCCAATAAAGAGATGATAGTCATATTTACCAAATACTAGTGGGCAGGAATTCACTATGCCTTTTCTAGTTAATTTTGATCTTTTACTGCATAAGTTAATATAGTTTTGATAGTTAGTCCATAGGCTATTTGTGTTAATTTTCTTTCAGGATTTTTCATCGGCCTAGTCATGAATATAATTTCTCGATGCTGGAAAGTAATAATTGATAAACAACCGGCATTGAGTTTCCCGAAGTTGTTTATAAAAATGTGTAGTTTGCTAATTATGTGGGTTGTCAATGGTTGAGTTGGTTGCCTCGATACGCAAAAGCAGAATGGCAAGTGTTTGCTCACATGAGGATTAATGCATCCTAGCATTGTTGTGCGATGACACGGGAGGAAGTAAATGCAATATTGAATGTTGTAGTGTGGGAAAGTATACTTTGAAATTTACGAGAAAATATATTGATTAAGTTCCATTATTGAAAGTGTCATTGTGGTGTTGGTTTGATAGCAGAGGCTCTGTTTTATAGCCAATTGGAGGGTTTTACATTGTGGTGGTGGTTTGATAGTAGATGCTTTGTTTTATAGCAGATTGGAGGGTTTTAAAACTGTTGTACTCCAAAATCTATAAGTCATTTTACATGGGTATTCTGCATAACTAATTATTTTATTGTTCATGTCTTTCACTCTATGCTTATTGTTCCTTGCTATATGTTTGTATCTTTGGTGTTATACCCATTTTCCAGACTTGGAGAAATTGTATTTAAATATCTTTCTTTTGTGAAAAAATATGGTTAGTGTTAGTAAGTTTTTCTTCCTTCATTTATTGTTTGTAGTTATCTCTGTGCATCTTTGGCATTATGCCCATTAACATAGGAGAAATTGCAGATTAACATAAGAGTAATTGCATATATATATATACGTAGAGGGTTAGTATGAAAGCATAAAGATATTCAAGATAAAATTATTTTATTGGCTCTTAAGTGTTATTCTAATACCTCTTTTACAATTTCTCTATTTTTCTATAATATTTAGTGCCAAATAATGTAGCTTGAATTTTGTGGTGTTATACACATTTGCACTGATTATTGCTACCCATTGGCTTTATGAGTTCTATTTAATGTCGGTTTTTGTTCACCTGTCATTTAAGTGTGATTCTTAAGTGTTATTTTAACACCTCTTACAACTATTACATAGACTACTTGTCTTGTACCAATATGTTTCATGATATTCTTTTTTCCTCATCTGTTTGAAGATCCTTATAATAAACTGTTGATTTTTGTGGTTATTTTGTTTGGATGGAACATGTTATATGTCTTCTATCAATATTTTTCATGATATTCTTTTTTCTCTTATTTGTTTGAAGTTCCCCATGACAAAATATTCTTCATGATATTCATTTTTCCAATTCCCTATAACAAACTTTCCATTATCATAGTTTGTCTCTTCTATTCTCCATATTTTAAAGTTCTATTTAATGTATGTTTTCAAACATCTGTCATTTTCCTGTTGTTCTTAAGTGTTTTTCTAATATATCTTTTCCAATTTCCTTTTTCATCTACATTATTTAGTAGCAAATAAGTGTTATTCTAATACCTCTTATACAATTACTATATTTCTCTTATGTGTGTGTGTGTGTGTGTGTGTCTATGTTTCAAAGTTACAATTGTTACATAGACTACTTGTCTTCTACCAATATGTTGCATGATATTCTTTTTTCCTCATATGTTTGAAGCTCCTTATAACAAATTGTTAATTGTTATGGTTATTTTCTCTAGATGGAACATGTTATATGTCTTGTAGCAATATGTTTCATGATATTTTTTTTTCTCATTTGTTTGAATTTCTCCATTACAAATTGTTCTTAATGATATTCTTCTTTTAGTTCCCCATAGCAAACTATTCATCACCATAGTTTTCCTCTTCTAGTCTCCATATTTTAAAGTTCTATTTAATGTGGGTTTTCAAACACTTGCCATTTTCCTATGATTCTTAAGTGTTTTTCTAATAGCTCATTTCCAATTTCCCTTTTTTACTATAATATTTAGTAGCGATTAAGTGCTATTCTAATACCTCTTATATAATTACTCTATTTGTCTTCAATATGTATATGCGTATATGAATTTGTCTATGTTTCAAACCATTAATTTTAACATACAGTTCACATTGTATACCATTCTCTTTGGAATGATTTGAAGTTAAATCTATCAAAAACATACCAAGCAAAAAACTATGCAAAATGCATATGTGCCATAGAAAAGGGTCTCTTTCTTGACATGGGATTAATTCCTACTCAAATAGACTTGATTAGGCCTTAATTCATGTGTTGTGGGGCATTTTATGTGTCCACACTAAGTCTTGGACCTTTCCAAACTAAATAAAATGCTTTTATTAACATCTTGCGAGGGTGTTGTTAAGTGTTGTAAAACATTTCTATGCTCTTCTATACTCAATTCATTGCAATTCAACTAAAAATCACCTCTTCATCAGTACACAAGTCTTATTTTGAAGTGTTGTAAAGTATTGTAATAAGATTTCATGCTTTTCTAGACACAACTTCACTATTTACACCTTTCTTATGCTTTATTTGACCCTTTTATGTCCTTATATGCTTTAATTAAGTGTATTTTTGAATATAAACCTGAAAAATAACATTCAATACAAGATAATTATTGACACCCATTTTTTAGGTCCTAGGTGGGACCCATTCGCCATGGGTGGCGAATGAGTCCCCCTTGGCTCCAAATTCAAAATATTTCAAAATTCCTTTTTGGGATTTTATTTAAAATCACTTGATGTCAACTTATGATGAGGTATGAATGGTTACGAAGGCACAAGAGTGTATAAATATGTGTTTTTCTCCTCATTTTACATCTCTCAGTCACCTCTTAATCTCATAACTCATTCACATCTTTCATTCATCAAGTCAAGCAAGGTACATCTTTCACATTGCAAGTTATCAAGTTAGCTTCTTAATACATTCAAGGGAATATCCTTCATGTTCTGCTACATAATTTTGAGATCCATCATCATGGCAAGGTAATCTATTCTGGAATTATTGCATGTTTCATTCTATTCTATCATCATTTGGTTTAATTACCTAAAAGGAGCTTGACCAAGGCAAACCCCCGTACCCTAACATTCAAAATCTCTCCCTCTTGTCTTGTGTTTGTAGATTTAGGTCTCTTGGAGGCTTAGAAATATTGAAGATCAAGTCGCAAGGTTGTTAAAATCTTCTCTTCATTCAACAAGTCAAAATATAGGCAAAAACTCATTTTCAGACCCATAAATTAGAGTTTTGAAAGCGGACAGTTGTAGGAAGTCAAAGTGAAAATTGGAAGCTCTGGACTCCACTTTTGAAAATTCAAAAATTCAAAAGTGAACTCATTCGCCATGGGTGTCAAATGAGTCTCACTTTCAGGTCAGTTTTGTGGTTTTTGCATTTTATGACACCCTCTTGATAGAAATAGATTTTGGCTGAGTTTACTAGAATTGGGACTGATTCACCCAGAATGGTGAATGAGTCCCTCCAGGCCTGAAAAATATCATTATCAACATTTCAAATGTAATTTATAGTCTTCATCAAGGTTTCAAGTACACACTTTCAATTTGGTTCATTTCTATTGCAATTTTCCATTTGTTTGTAGGAGATTTTGTATTACACACTGTGTTTTCAAGTAAGTTATTTTCCTTTAGTTTCCATTCATTATTCAATTAATCTTATTAGTTTCTTGCATTCAAACATTACATCTAGGAATTTTACATCCCTTTTCCATCCATATCACATTAATCTTTGAATGTGAACATAAGCATTTTAGCCCATATTTCTCCCTCTAGGTGAAAAACCTTGGAAGTGTTAGAAAGCAAGTGGGTGCCAAATATCTATGTTCCATTTTCTGACCTTTCATTTTCAAATACTTTCTTGTCTAATGTGGAGTCCATCATACATATAGCTTGCATTAATCTTGCATTAGGAGTTGCTTGCTAGGTTTCAAAATTTACATTCATAATAGAGTGCATTTTTCTTGCATTGTTGGCATCTAAATTCATGTCAATTTTTTGAAATTCTATATTTTTCATTAAGTTTTGCCTCATAGGACTCAAAAAGCATCAAAATCCATCAATTTTTTTTTAAACTTCTAAAAAAAAGTCCATACTGGGACTCATTCGCCACCCTGGGCGAATCGGTCCCTTTTGACCCCCAAAACTGCATTTTATAGAACTTAGAACTCTTCGTTTCATCTTTTGTTTGGTGCCTTAACCTAATTATATTTTTTAGTTTCATTTTTGTAGCATACATTTTTTTAAATATCACTTCCATTAGATCATCTCATTCATTTTTTAATTTCACTTTTGTATTCCTAACATATCATTTTCAGATAGTTGCATTGTGTAAACAGACAATTAGAAACTAAAAATTGCATTGCATTGTACTTTCTTTCATCTTATCATGTTTTCTTTCAAAATATATGCTCTTGACTTGATTAAACATGGACTTTATAAGCATAATATCCTCTTTTATGAGTTTTCTTTTCGCTTCCATAATAAGGACTTTAAGACATAATTCATTAATACAATCCTTAATTTTATACTACCTATTGGTGAGAATGGAAATGTAGAAAATCATAACACACAAACTTGTTCTTCTTCCCATACCTCTCCTATTAGTGATGAAGGCATTTTAGTGCAAGAATTTACAAGCCTTGAAAGTCTTTATTTTCCATCTCCTTATTCCCCTTTGGATGACCTTACACAACATGAACATGAGATCATAGACACATTCCTCAACATCACCTTACCAAGTCTCCCTACTCATGACAATCAATCTTGTTCATCTCCTAATATCCCTCCTCGATGTAAAGAGGATAGGTTGGTGTTTGAATATATCCATAGTAAGATGCATGGCACCCTTGATCCTCCCTTCCCTCATATCCCTATCCTATGGGAAGATCTATTTGGAAACCATAGTGGTTCTTCTCTTGATACCTCCTCCACTTGTGATGAAGCTACTTTACAAACCTCAAATATGGATGAACATATTGCAAGCTCTCCTAGTAGGGTAGATAATATGGAACAAGAGACTATGACCTTAATGACAATAGACCCTCACCTAACACCCTCTCCTTATCATCCCCCTCTTCATACTCCCATCATTGATCATTCCCCTATTGGCAATGAAGTTATTGTGGAAGAACAAAGACTTCATTTTCAAGCACATGTGGCTCGTTGTTCTCCTCAAAACTCTCCTCCTAGGGAGAATAACATGGTAATACAATGTGAAAATAATATTCATGTCTTCTTTCACTCAACAAGTGGTTCTTGATTGTCCTTCCTTAGAGATACATAAAAACAAGACTATTGAGGGTATGAATGTACAAGCATCCATTAGATCCCCTTTGATCAATGGACCTCATAAATATTCTATAGGACATACTAATAACCCTCTCATCCTTTACCCACCTTCATTCCATATCACACAACACACCCGTAACTCATCCTTCATAATAAATGGCCTTGAATATCATCCTTCCTAAAATATTAAAATTGTCATCTCACAAAATGCTCATGATTTGAATTCATTATATTTTCTATCATCCTAGAATGAAGAGAACAAAACCTTGCAATCTAAAGAGTCTTGCATAGGTATGACATCCAAGGAAGCATTCTCTTTGATTCCCATCACAAGATCATCTTCTCTTGATCAAGAGGGTATCTTGTCAAGACTTCTCCAAGATCACTTGAACACCCCCCCCCCCAAGAACTCACAAGAAATGCTATTCCAAGACTTCTTTTTCTACATAGAGTTCATGGTCATTCTACTAATGAATGTCAAGCTTTGAGTCATAAAATCCAACATTTTTTAGGTGTTTGGTATGCTTACCTATGTGGGGGCATCTAATTCCTCTAATTTCTATTGATTTTCACTCTAGCATGCATTTCATCATTTGTTTTGGCTCACCTTTGTCCTGCACTATGTGGGGGCAAGGGGTCCAATAGCCTTGTCCTTGAATGTCACTTGTGGTTGCTTTCTTTGGCTAGCTGTTAACCTTTCACGAATACTTAAGAGCAAGCTTGGGATGTGGATGACATGCCTTAAGTTTGTTCACATATGGCATACTTATCTTTTCATGATGTAGCTTATTGGAAACATATCACTTGGAATAGGGATTTTTTAGTAAATATCTAATGAATTCTTCTCTCTTCTTCTACTTTAAATCAATTGCTCACAATATGGGTGCTCACAACCACTTTAAAGTGAGGGCATACATCACCACTCACATTTCATTGTGTGATTTTCTTTTTCTTTTGGTTCCCTCTCTTGGAAGAATTACATACATTTTTGTTCAAGATGACACCTTGCACTTATCCTCTCTTTGATACATTAAGCATGATGTTCCCGTAGATGATACATTGCACAAACCAAGCAAAATCCCTTTGAACAACCCTTACACTATTTTACATTAATAATTTCTATGATTTTCAAGCATATAAAGTTTTTCTTACCTCATAGAGCTCAAAAATCATTTTCCTTTATGGCTCCTTATTAAAATTATTAGGAGGTATAACTTTGATATGGTTGAGCAGGAAGCCCATCTAGCAGCACAACTTTCCCCATAGCCACCTATGTGATTGTGAGTACATACCAACTAACATATGTTCCTCACCTTTTTAGATTTCTCACTCTGCAAATAATCAAAAGTCTCATGGCCCCAAAGTCAGTATGTTGTCAAATTCTCACCCTATAGATGACCTAAAGTTCTCTGGCCCCCAAGAGTGAGTACATATTTTCCATCCTATCTTTCATTTCTTAATATCTTTCCATTGCATAATTTTGTATCTTGTTGGTTTGACTTAGGATCTTGGATCCTTGGGCCTTGATCACCTTTTTGATCTTTGTCATTCTTTGTCTTTTGCATCTATACATGTGAATCTCTCTTGAATGTCTACTTTAGTGTGAGTTTGATGCAAGTTCATCCTCTCACTAAAGTGGGGGATAAATATGCCAGAGAAAAAAGGATCTCTTGCTTGACATGGGATTAATTCATGATAAAAATGAACTTAATGAGGCCTTGATTCAAGTGTTGTGAGACATTTTATGCATCCACACTAAGTTTTGGACCTTTGCAAACTAAATAAAATGCTTTTATTGATGTCTTATGAAGGTGTTGTGAAGTGTTGTAAAACATTTATACACTCTTCTAGATTCTATTCATTGTAATTCACCTAAAAATCATGTTTCCATCACTAAAAAAGTCCTATTTTGAAGTGTTGTAAAGTCTTGTCACAAGATTTCATTCTTTTCTAGGCACAACTTCACTATTTACACCTTTCTTATGCTTTATTTGACCCTTTTATGCCCTTCTTATGCTTTAATTAAGTGTATTTTTGAATGTAAACCTAAAAATAACATTAAATACAAGATAATTACCAACACCCATTTTCAGGTCGTAGGTGAGACCCATTCACCATGGGTGGTTAATGAATCCCCTTGGCTCCAAATTCAAAATATTTCAAAATTCCTTTCGGGTTTTTATTTGAAATCACTTGATGTTGGCCTGTGATGAGGTATGAATAGGTTACTAAGGCATAGGAGTGTATAATTATGTATTTTTCTCCTCAATTTACATCTCTCATTCATCTCTTAATCTCATAACTCATTCGCACCATTCATTCATCAAGTCAAGAAAACTAGGGCTTTCACATTACAAGTTATCAAGTTAGCTTCCTAAGAAATTAAAGGGAAGATCCTTCATGTTTTTCTACAAAATCGCAAGATCAATCATCATGGAAAGCTAATTTATTCCATTATTGTTTGTTTCATTCTATTCTTTCATCATTTTGGTTTAATTACATAAAAGAGGTTTGACCAAGGCAAACCCCCATGCCCTAACATTCAACATCTCTCCCTCTTGTCTTGTGTGTTTATAGTTTTAGGTCTCTTGGAAGATTAGAAATCATTGAAGATCAAGTTGCAAGGTTTTTAAAGTCTTATCTTGATTCAACAAGCCAAAATATCGACAAAAACTCCAGACCCACGAATCAAAGTTTCGAAAGCAGACACTTGTAGGAAGTCAAAGTGCACATTGAAAACTCTGGATTCCACTTTTGAACATTTAGAGATTTAAAATTGGACTCATTCACCATGGGTACTGAATGAGTCCCACTCTAGGTTAATTTTGTGTTTTCTGCATTTTCTGACACCCTTTTGATAGAAACAAATTTTGACTCAGTTTACCAGAACTCGGATTGATTTGCCCAAAATGGCGAATGAGTTCCTCCAGGTTTGAAAAAAACATTAGGATAATTTTAAATGTAATTTCTAGTCTTCATCAAGGTTCCAAGTGCACACTTTCAAACTGGTTCTTTTTGGTTGCAATTTTCCATTTGTTTTTAGGAGATTCTGTATTACACAATGTGTTTTCAAGCAAGTTGTTTTCCTTTAATTTCCATTCATTAGTCAATCAACATTATAAGCTTCTTGAATACAAACATTACATATATGAATTTTACATCCATTTTCCATCCATATCACATTCATCTTTGAATGTGAACATAAGCATTTTGGCCCATCTTTCTCCTTCTAGGTGAAAAACCCTAGAAGTGTTAGAAAGCAAGTGGGTGCCAAAAATCTATGTTCCAGCGTATAATACCAAAGATACACAATATATATGTGTGTGTGTGTATGTATGTTTTTCTAATAGTTCCTTTACAGTTTCCCTATTCGTCTATAATATTTAGTGCCAGATAATGTAGCTAAAATTTAGAATTGACAAGCCAACTATTACATATATTTCTAGTCTTATATCAATATGTTTCATGATATTTTTTTACCTCATTTTTTTGAAGCTCCCTATAAAAAATTATTATATTGTTCTTGTGTGTAAGAAAATATGATAATTAAACTAATCAATAACACAGAACAGATGCAATGTATTACATTAAGGGAATCTAAATTAACAAAACACAATTCGATAAAGTGACTCCTTAAAGACATTCTATCTTCCTGTATTCTTAAATGTTAATGTGAATTATGCCCTCAGATCTTAATTATTCACTAAATTACTAGTATGTCACCTAAGAAATGAGTAGCCTCTATGCTAGAATGTAGAAACTATGTCTGCACCTACATGATTTAATGATTCAGCTGAATGATATGATGAAATGACATAATGAATGAGTTACTCTATATAAAATGATATGAAAATGATGCAAATAAGAATTAAAATAATGGAGATGATATGGAAATGATTCAAAATGTTGAATTTAAACAAACTAAGAAACATCTAAAGGAGCCAAGATTCTAATATAATTGCTATAAACTATCCTAAATGCTAAATCAAAATGTAATTAAGCTCTCAAATGGTAAGAAAATTTATGTAGAGTAATTGTAGGCTATGTTTTTTTATGGAAAAGTTGTAAATGAGCCTCTATTTATAGATTTCACCAAGGCATAAGGTGATTTGGCAGCAATGGACAATCAGGATTAAGTCTAGAGAGATTGAGGGTGAGAAATGAGGACGTTAGAGGGAATTAAGGAAATTGTCCCCTTTCGCAGAACAATCTTGCCAAGTGTAGAAAAGAATCAATGGAAGGAAGAATCCATGTGTCCTTGAGTTGGTTAAAATTGTTGAGAGTAAATATCCATTTTAGAAATTAGGAATAATTATTTTCATGTGACACATGGTGAGTTGGAAGATAAGGTGGAAGGAGGTTAGGAGAATATGGAGAAATGTGACAAAATTCGAATTTAAAAATTCAAATTTAGTGAGTGAGAATTAATCAAATAAAAAAAATTAGTTAAACTTTTTCATTTTAAGTAAATTATGAAGAAAGTGGTTTAGATAAGAGGAATTAAGAATTATGAACTATATAAATAAGCTTTTCAATTTATTTATATAGAAGAGGAAATAAAGATTTTATCAATTAAATAATCGATATTTAATTAATATTCTCCAGAAAAAATTTGGATGTATACATTTTTCCCCTCTTTCAAGTGATGTGTTTATGCATTGCTTCAAAGAAAATTTTACTAGTGCTACTAAAATTTTGACGATGCCCCAAATAAATCAAGGAATTTTTTATAATAAAAGTTTTTCGATGATTTTAAATTTTTTTTGATGATGTATGATGATGATGATGAATTTTTTTCAATTTGATGATATTCTAGAGAAGAATTGAGCTTCTCTAAATAATTGACCCTTTTAAAAATTATAATAGCCCACCAAAATTACCCATTTAATTACCCTTATTAAGAGGTAAAAAGTGAAAAGAGGATTCATTTGTGCATTGGTAATTTTTAAAATTTGTGGATTGAGAGAGCATTCTTGAGCATTTGAGTGAAAGTTGTAATCCTCTATTCAAGAATCATCGATTCGAGTAGGTGTTGTGACACAATTGACCAGTAGGATATGGACCTCCAGTATGGATCTCAAAACCTTTCTTGCAAATTTTGAATGAATTTTCCTGCCTTTAATTTTGTATTTTAGATTTTTGAAAAGTTTTGGCACATATGAATGTTTCTACGATGCATAGCCTAGATGTTTTAGTGTATTGGCCTAGATTTTTAACCCATCCACTAGATTTAGCGGTGCATTCATAAACTGTAATAGTGCATTAACCTTTCAACACATAGGCAACTTGTAATGGCACATTATGGTTTTAGATACGGCATCCTGAAGAAATGGTGTATTGAAGGAATTGCATAGTGCATCAGAGTAATACTCTAGCACACTAAAGAGAATGCACAACACATCGGAGGAAATCTCTGGTGCATCCCATGAAATGGTGCATTGAAGATCTATTATGGCACATTGACCAAATTTGATGGTGCATCTACCTTTCAATGCAATGAAGCCCTATTATGGAGCATCTAGGACATAATTAATTCTTTTTTTGTTTTCTCATTGATTTTGATGATGTTTTCTCCCATCAATCATTGATTTATTTTTTATGATAGATTAGATGTTTTAATGATCTCATGATAGGCAAGATGCACTAATGGTGATGTTGTTTTAACCTCATGATCGGCAAGGATCATAACAAATGTTCACGAGATTTGATGAAAATCTCACTAGAACTAATAGGGTGATTGATTGTTGTTTGATTCCTTTGCTGATTTAATTTGATTAATTGATGTGTTGACTACGATGTTTTATAATGATAGGAGATGGATTTAGATAATCGTCAGTCCCGAGAGAGGTTCCCACAGACTTGGGAGATGATACTACATCTATCAAAAGATGATAGAGATATCATTGAGTGATGTAGATTATTCTCACTAATTAATATGTGCCAAATTAGGATTAATCAGGGATTGTTGACTGCACTGGTAGAGATGTGGCATAGTGACCACAACACTTTTCATCTGGCCACTAGAGAGATGAATGTGACACCAGAGGATGTCTACAGGATACTGTGGATTCCTATGGTAGGTGATATCATGACCTATGATCACACTAAGAAGGGAGGTATAGATGCTCTACACTGGATATTCCATGATGACCATATTATTGGGTATGAGATGCCTTCATAGGAGATGTTTGAGAGATATGCCACTTTTCCTTCCATGCTTGTGGGATTTTTCAATGGATTCTTATGTATCGAAAAGAGGGAAAATGGATTATTAGTTGGTTAGGATCAGACATTAGATCAGATGATTTGGTTTGGGACTCATTTCATTTTGGGTTCATGTATGCTTGCATAGTTATACCATGATTTTAACCAGGTAGTGTACCTCAAAAAATCCAGTTTATCCAAAGGTGTGACCCTCTTACAAATGTGAGCTTGGGAGTATATTGTGATGACACGGCTAGAGATAGACATATTTTGACCATTTGGGAGACCACATTTTTATGGTTATGTAGGCCCAATTGGCTAGCATAAGCTGGAAAAATTGGAGTATTGGACATAGGTACTAGATGATCTAGATTCAGTTACATGGTGACCATATGTTGACTATGAGCAATGGGTTGAGGATCATTTTGAGGTGCCCTATTTTATGACTACCAAATACCTTATTGGGTAAACAAAATTTATTATTGACAGATTCTTGTTGTGGAGGGTGCTGAGATAGTACAGTAGTGTCTAGGGGACGCTTCATGGATTGGTTATGTATGCATGGAGGGAACAGGATGTGATTGAGTGGGGGTCCACATTATCCTATGATTCAACACATGATGAGTATCATATTTATAGCCAGTGATTTGTGACTACATTTTGAGGATTTTTGAAGGATATATGACTGAGGAGTACTCATAGTATTTTGTTGAGCATCCATTCCAAGGATTTGGGACCTGATGAGCCAATCCCAACATTAGAGGATGATGAGGATAGACCACCCAAATGGAGGAGGGGTAGAGGTGGAGGTGAGGAGGATGGAGGAGGCAGTGATGACAGTGGGGATGATGGTGGTGATGATGGTGGAGATGACAGTGGTGGTGGAGATGGAGGATGTGGTGCTCACCCAAGATTGGATGTTAGAGTGCTTTGTACGAGACAATCCTTAGTGGCAGTAGTGCAATAGTGGGTGCAGATACAATTTCCCTCACAACAGTAGTAGTCTCATATCACAACATTGTTGCCGAGGTTCAAACCTTTTAGGCCTAGTTGACACAAGTGTAGGGATAGATAGAGACATAGATACAGTTGTTGGCACAAGTTCAGGCACAACTCTTATAGGCCCAAGGACATATACAAACTCTAATGACTAAGAGGATGCTGCCAGAAAGTAGCTAGCTTAGGTGTAGGGTCAGGGAAAAGTACAAGTATAGGTATAGGTCCAAGTTACTACATTAACTATAGAGAAGGATGTACTGAGGCGATAGGTAGAGCAGATAGAGGCTATCACTGAGAGATGGTAGTAGGTTGCAATAGGTGCTAGATCTACAGACTATTTTAGGGAGGTTTGTCATACCATATAGGAGGCCTAGTTTTACAAAGACAGATATCACAAGTTGGTTCCTCCCGAGCGACAAGTGAGCTTTGTGACTTCTAGTAGGTCACAGTCTTAGACAATTAGTGTAGGTGTCACATAGCCATTTCCTAGAGATCAAAGAGATCTAGGTGCAGGTCAATCAATTACATTAAGGGGTACAGGTCTAGGGATTCCAACACCATATGGAGGGACCACAACATAGCTCTGATAGTTGATGCTTTATTATGATGTGGAATGTTTACACTGATACTAGATGATTTCTTGCCATTTTGATGATGTATTCCTTCATATTCAAATATCCTTGTATATACTTGACATCATTTTTGAGATATATGCAGTGATGATGATGGTTGACCTATGTGCTTATGTGTGTTGATCATGGTGGATGCATTTAATTTCCTATTATATATGCTATGTGATGTTTTATGATGGTGATATGATATTCCATGGATGAAAAATGCATTATGATTCTATGATGCTTTTATGAATAATGTTTATATGACCTATATGATGAATCTAATTATGTGAATGGAATGTGTTAATTGCTATGTTTTTATGCTTTTCTAATGCAAATATGTATGATGCAATAGATGAAATGGATAGATGAATGTTAATGAAGAAATGAACAAATGGAATGATTAAATAATGGTGGATTAATTCTACATTTTCTTATGGATGCATGCTATTATGATGTATGATATTAATGATGCTATATGTTTTTGTATTTTTTGATAAATATATGGATGCATGTATGAAATGGATGAATGGAAACATATATATTTTCATAATTCAAATATATTTATGATCTAATGACTAAAATGATATGATAAAATGATACGATAATGCTATGAATGATGTCCTAATGCTCATCCCTCTAAATGATCATTTTTGGTAATGTCAAATGTACTCAATCTGTTAATGATAGAAATAACATCAACATTGGAGAAGTCTATAAATACCATTTACAACATCTAGTATGAATGCAATCTAAACATGCAACTTTAACAATCCAATGTTTTCATCCCAATAATCAATTTATTGTGCTTTGTATCATCCTTGAGCTTTTAATATGATGAAAGTGAGTACAATCATCGATGGTATAATTAAACCATGATGACCTAAGTACTACTTTCATGATGTTTGATAGTGCAAGTTAACACAAGTATCTAGGTATAATTAAATCGAGATGACCTAAGCATTCCTTGCATAAACAGACACGAGTTAATCATTTTTCTATGTGAATCTAGAATGTCATTAGTGATACTTTGTAGAGCACATCCCACAATGATTCACATAGTAGTAATGATCAACTCATAGATAGCAGACAAAGAAAAAATATCATTCTCAATCATAGCTTTTCTAGTTCTTGACATCCTTGAGTTGCTCCTGAGAAATGATAACAACAATCACAATGCAAATAGTTTTGAACATTTGTGTTAAAGTGATAAAACTATGATTCAGAGTATCGACACCAAATGAAACTTTTTTTTTATCAACCTTGTTATTTTTGGTTTGGATTATTATTTTTGGTGAGTCTGATTGATGTTCAAAGTTCTAGCCCATTTTATTATTTTGTTTTCACTTTATTTTCATATTGTTTTTTATTTGTTTCTTTGTAAGCTCAAAGATGGATTTCCCCTAGTGAGTTTAGGATTTTTCCCCCAGTGAAAACAAACCAATTTATTATGGATATTTACAATGATCAACAAGCCAAAGTGAGACATGACTGACACAGTACAATATGTACATGACGCTTAAATGAATGATGTGGATAATGACAGTAAAGAGACAATGATCAACACGCATTCCCAAAGAGGAAGAAGTCATCTTGTCACAAATAGTGTCTATTGCCAAGTTTTCACTACTTTCCTTTTTTGCAGTTTTTTAGATTTTATGATTTTTTTGTATTTTTTCTCTTTTTGATTTTTTTGGTATTTTTTCTCTTTTTTGATTTTTTTGTTATCACCAAGATGCCTATTTTCTAGGTTTTCACCAAGGTGACCATTTTTTCAAGACATTTTATGATGTTTTTGAATTTTTTTAGGACTTTTTCTGATGTTTTTGGATTTTTTCAGGACTTTTACGGATGTAGCAAATGAATCATGTGTAGAATTTCTTCAGATGGAGGCTATTCATGGGCTCCTCAAATAGGTATCATTTTAAAGTGGATAGTTGGTATGCTCTTGACCCATAGATTGGCACAATGACATAGGGACCCAACCAATTCGGTTCAAACTTTCCTTTCTTCTCTCCATCTTGTCAGTTGTGTAGGTTCTCCTTCAATACTAGGTCACCAACTTGAAATGTTTTGGGTTTGACTTTATGATTGTAATTTTTGGACATCTGTTGTTGGTAGGATTTTAGATGGTTCACTACATGTTGGCATAATTCATCTAATAGTTCCAGTTCATGTAATCTAGATACTCGATAATTCTCATCAGAGATGATACCCTTTAAAGAAACCCTAAGTGATGACAATTCAACTTTAATGGGTACAATGGCATCAGATCCATATACCAGAGCATATGGTGTGGCTTTGGTTGGTGTGTGGATACTAGTGTGGTATGGCCAAAAAGCAGGGTTTAATTGGATGTGCCAATCATGTCCTAAATCATTGACTATTTTCTTCAAGATTTTTAAAATAGTTTTGTAGGAAGCCTCTGCTTGACCATTACTATGAGGATAATATGGCGTAGAGAAGTGATGTTGAATGTTGAACTTCTCACACAATTATTTTATGTCTTGATTTTTGAACAGTCTTCCATTATCAATGACAATGGATTGAGGGATGACATACTGATAAATGATGTAATTGAGGGTGAATGATGAAATTTTCTTTCCTATGATGGTGATTACAGAATTGGATTCAATCCACTTTGTGAAATATGCTATAATTGTGATGATAAAATTGTGTCCATTAAATGAAGATGAATGAATTTTACCAACAAGATCTAGTCCCCACTGATAAAAGGGCCATGTTGATGCAAAAGGATGAATTTCTTGCACTAGTACATGGATGAGGTTGCCATGAATCTGACATTTTTGACATTTCTTGATGAATGGGAAAGACTTATTCTCCATGCTTGGCCAATAGTATCTTAAATGAAGGAGTTTCTTGGCTAAGGTTAAACTGCTTGAATGTGTTCAACAAACACCCTCATGAACTTCCTATAAATCCATTTCAGATTCATCATGTTCCAAATAGCGGAAAAGAGTTCCATCAAGACCTCGTCGCTATAGTACATCCATGATAAGAGTATGTCGAGAAGCTCAGTGAATTAAAATTTGTTTTTGATTTCTAACTAGGTCAGGTGGAAGAGTGTTATCTTTTAGGTAGGTATAAATTTCCCCATAGATTGAGGCATTGGTATCGGCTAGGTAACAAATGGCATGGGATTCAGTATCATCATAGCCAAGGTAAAAAAAAATTTCCACCAAGAACTCGTAATAGCTTTTCTTCTCGATAATTTGTAACAAGGAAGCAATAGTGGCCATGGCATCAACAACTTTATTGTCCACTCTTGAAATCTATTCAAATTTGATATCCATGAAGTATTTCTTAAAATCATCAATCATTCTTTTGTAGGGCATCAGTTTTTCATCCTTTTTTTGATAATCATCATTGACTTGGTTAATGACCAACTGAGAATCTCCATATACTTGAAATTCTAGATTTTTCCATTTTGCAACTATTTTAATGTTGATGATTAAAACTTCATACTCTTCCATATTATTGGTACAAAGGAACATCAATCTATATGATTTTGGTATGGTATGTCCTTGTGGAGTGACAAATAATATTTCAACCCCTAATCCATCTTGGGTGTGCGATCCATCAAAGTATAATGTCCACTATTTTGTAGCTAAGGTAAGGACATCAATATGTAGAAATTCAATGTGTAAAGGACGATCATCTGGTAGAGGTGCTTCAGCTAACTAGTCATTGCTTGTTCTTTTATTTCCATCCTATCCACATATTGGATGTCAAATTCATTGAGTATCATAACCCACTTGGCTAGTCTTCTAGGTAGGTTAGCTTTGCTAAGGAGGCATTTTAGTGGATCTATTTTATCTATTAACTTGATGGTCTGAGTTAGCATGTAGTGCCGAAGTTGTTGGGTGGCGAAAACTACTACCAAGAAATCATTTTCAATGGAGGTATAGTTGATCTCATAGCTATTTAGTGTTCTTTGATGTAGTAAATTTCCCTTTCTTTTCCTGTTGGGTCCTCTTGTGCTAATAGGGCTCCCAATGATACCTCATTTGTAGCAATATATAGTAATAGTGGTTTTCCTTTTTATGGTAGTACTAATATAGGTGACCTCATTAGGTATTGTTTCAATTGGTTGAAGGCTCCTTCACATTTCTCATCCTATCAGAAAGAAACATTTTTGTGTAGTAGGTGAGTGAAAGGATGGATCTTATCTACCAGTTGTGAAATAAATCTTTTTATTGATTGGAACCTTTCTTGCAGAGATTGTAGCTGACTGATATTTTTAGGTGGTTGCATTTCCATGATAGCCTTAACTTTTTCTAGATCTACCTTGATGCCCTTTTCTAAAACTATGTATCCTAGAAGCTTGGCTAAAGTCACTCCAAACACACATTTCTTTCGATTCAATCATATATTGAATTTCTCTATTCTAGTGAAAAAAAATTATAAGATCTCTAAGTGTCCCTCTCTAGTATATGATTTAGCTAATAGATCTTCCACATAGTCTTCCATGAAAGTATACATCATATGATGAAAAAAAGTCGTCATGGTGCACTAATAAGTAGATTTTTCATTCTTTAATCCAAATGGCATTACATTCCAACAGAATGCTCCCCATGGGCATGTACATATTGTCTTATCTTGATCCTCTAGAGATATTTTGATTTAATTATAACCAAAAAAACTATCCATAAGTGACAACATGCAATGTCCTGTTGTCAAATCCACTATGACATCTATGTTAAGTAGAGGAAAATCATCTTTGGGACAAGCCTTGTTGAGATCTCAAAAGTCTGTGCAAATGTAAATTCTATTATCATCCTTTCAGACTAGCATAATACTGGAGATCCACTCAGCATAGTCAATGGGTCTAATGAATCCTACATTTAACAACTTTTTCAGCTCTATGTTTACCAATAGGGAAATATGTGGATGCATTTTCCCTAGTTTTTTCTTGACTAGTTTTACTCCTGGTGGAAAGGTGAGATGATGCATGATGTGTTCTGGATCAATCCCTGACATATCAGCATATGACCAAGCAAATTTGACTTGTTTTTTCTGTGAAAATTTTGAGAAAGCTTAGTTTTTCTTGGTATGTCAAATATGTTGCTAGATGGATAGTCTTTACTATCTCTTCATTGTTGATATTGATAGACTAGGTGGGTTCAATCAAAACCTTTGATCTTTCTTGAAAGTAATCTGGGAGAGTATCAAGCCTTCCATCCTTCAACACCTCAGAGAGATTTTCACTGCTGGATGCACTTTTTATTTTTACTTTTTTTGGATTTGATACTACCATTGAATGGCTTTCACCATCAGATCTATTTCCCGTATTATTCATTTTGTAGCTAGAAGATTTGATACTCCCCTATTTAGAAGCTTTGTTATGATGTTCGTTGGTGGAATTTGTTTCAAGATTTTTGGCACAAAGGAAGTTAATGATGGCACAATCAATTGAAAATGTAGGGATTTCAAATGGATTTGTCAGGTTCCAATCTATGAGCTTGAGATGTACTAGGGGTAAGAAGTCACCAAACTGGTTAAGGTTGGAGATGGTAAGAATCTTGATGGTGGTGTATTTGATTTTTTCAAATACAAAAATCAACATCTATAAGGTAACTTTCATTTGAATTATCTATTTCACTTAGAGTTGAATCGTCTACGTTGGAATCATCAAGGTGTTGCAATAATAGTTGAAGCAGTCTAGAACTTGAACCTTGTCCCTCTACAAGTAGGGGTGCAACTTTTGTACTACATCAATGTCCTCATGACAAGACTTTTTTGATAGGGAACCCCACTCATATTCATTAGAATCAGTTTTATGATCATCACTAGCTTGTAACTACAAGATTCTTTCAACCACCTTATGAGTCATCTCTTCTTTTGTATCCTCTTTATAACCCAACCCAGTCTTGTCTTTTGGATTGATTAAGAGTGGTTGAATGGGTTCTACAATTACTTCTTTCCTTTTTCCTACAAGACCTTTTCCCTCATATCCCATCTTTTCCAAGATAGTGAAACCTTTTCCATATTGTGCTATTTGTAGATTTGCACTTACTATTTGAGATTCTTCTTCATCATTATAAAGCTAGTTTAGAATATCATTATCTTTTGTTTCATCAAACCTAGTGCTTTCTTTTATAGAAAAATCATCAAATTTAGTAACTAGTTGTGATGTCTGTTGTGTTGATGTTGAGGGTTTCCCATAGGACTTTCAAGAAGAGAATTGTTAAAGACATAGTGATCTCTCAATGAAATATTCACCGACACCTTTATCTTTGACTTGGAATTTTTCATCAAATTGTTTTGAAAAGGCATTCAATTGGGCTTCATGATTTGAGGAAGTGGAGGAAGCAACTTCTTTCTTCTTAGACTATTTGGACATGGAATTGGATTGACCTTCATGATTTGAGGAGATGACCAATGGTTTGGATGAGGAAATTGATTGGCTCTAATATTTGGAATGGATGGAAATGGAAGCTTCTCTGTTATGAGGCACAAAAACATCTTGGATAGATTTTAGGGTATTCCAATACTGAGGACTAATTGAATTAGCCAAAATGGTGATTTTTTAGCCACCACAAGGAAATTTCAAACATTAATTGTAGGTTGACAAAACCGCTTACATTTCATGGATCCATGGGCGACCCAATAGTATGTTATAGGTCAAATCTTTGTCTAAGACTTGTCAAATTACATATTTTTGAATTGGTCCTACTTGAATAGGTAAGACAATCAATCCCTTTGAAGATCTTTCCTCATCATCATATGCTTTTATTGTAATCATTTTCTTTGAATCGATTGCATTCTCAAAAAATCCTAAGGCACGAACAAGCTTTAAAGTACATATTTTTAGGTCGGCTCCTACATCTATTAGGACACATTTGACATGATGTTTGTGAATTAGTATTTCAATAGGAAGAGTGATATTTTGGGCATGAGAAATATATGTGTCATTTTCTTAAAAGGATAGGCAATGTGGCATAGTCAAATGTCCCATCATGGCTTCAAATTTACAAACTTCCAAATTTGTTGTTACGGTTGTGTCCACTAGGGGATTTTTCCAAAATCTCTTTGTGGGCGGGTGAAATCTGGAGCAATTCCATTATTGATATTTGTGTAGGGATCTTTTTTAATTGATCCACTATGTTGTATTGATTGGATGAGGTAGCGGGTGTTTTAGATGAACTTCATTTTAAGACATATTTGGATTATTCTCTCATTCTTGAATTTATAGGTATGTTGTCTTGTTTCCCATTGGTTTTAATGACATTTATTTGAGTATCATTTGCAGCCATATCTAGTTTGATGTCATTGATTTTATTTTCAAGGATAATGATGTCTTGTTCTTGTTCGATTGGAGTGTCAAATATTGGACTATTAGCTGCAATAATGTCCTGATGGTCATTGGTTTCAATGGTATTCATTTGATCTTCTACTATTGAGATATGATTTATGATAGTATCATGGAAATAGTTTGCATTCATTCCCTTGCTTTTTTTTGTAGAAGACTCCCCTTTTTCATAATTCGGTAAAGTATTTTTAAATGCTCTATGATTGGTGTTTGTTTGGAGTCCCTCTATTCATATGATCTTTTTATCTATTAAATCTTGTATTTTGCATTTCAATTGCATGCAACTATTTATTTGATGGATTTTGCACTGATGAAATTCACAGTAATAGGTATCATTCCACCATGGCGATTTTACTTTTGGTTCAAAGCCTCGAGTTCTAGGTAGTGTTATGAGGTTAATTTCAAGAAGTTCCCTCGATGAAAATTTGTGAGATTGACCCAAAGGAATATTTTTTTTGTGGTTTGATTGTGTTTGATATGGTGGAGGTTTGGATGTGGTGTTACTTTGATTGTGGCCATTTTGATTATTGGTTGGGTTGAAATTTTGATTAGTGCCTTGATTGATGTTTTGATCAGTCTTGGTTGTGGTTCCTGATAGATTAAAGATTGGTTTAGCATTATGTGTTTTGGTAGCACCATCGTTGGAATTCTTATTCCTTGTCCAAAATTTGGGTTTCTCATTGTTATGATGGTTAGAAGAGCTAGCATTGTTTGATCCTTCATTGTGAATTTTTAGTACCCCTCTTTTGACTAAGGATTATTCAATTTTAACACCATTTTCTACCATCTTTTCAAAGCTAGTGGGACATTATAATTGTAGTCTATAGCTCATTTCACTATTAAGGTTATCAATGAAAATATCCATCTTTTCTTGTTCAAGTATGGGGTGAGTGTATCGACTGAATAACCTTCTCCATCTTTGAAAGAATATGAGAAAAGATCATCCTTGTTTCTATTTGGTATTACAAAGATCCTTGATGGTTATCTCATATGCAATGTTATATGAATATTGTGTGATAAATTTGTTGACAATTTCTTGAAAGGATTTTATGCCCAGTTGTAGTTTTGAAAACCATTCAATATAATGGCCTCCAAAGTTGTGAGGAAAAAGTCTCATCAAATATGTGTCCTCATGAGAAAACTCAAGAAGTCCTCATTGTTCAAAATTCTTGCACATGGTCTATGGGGTAAAATTTTCTATTGTATTTGTCATATTTTGGTAAGTCACAATTTGGGGGAAATGGTATCATGTTTAACCTTCTATTAAAGTGACAGGGACAAATATCTTGTAAGAACTACCTTTTTGGAGTCCCTCCTTGCATGTCTTGCAATTGTTGTTGAAGGTTCTACATTTGATGTGTTAGGGCAGCCATTTGATCCATAGAGGATGTTTAAATTTTAGTTTACTTTGGGGTTTCTTTCAATTTATTGACATAAAAATCACTTGGTAATTTGACCCCTCGGTTTACTAACATTAGAAGGTATTTTTCCCCATATTTTTCAAAGATTCTTTCTAGGAATTTATGAGATTTGGGATCTTGGTTTGCTTGTTCTATTTCCTCCTCTGTTATCTCTTTTGTTTCATTTTAAGAAATCTTGTGAAAGGGATTTTCTTCTAGTTCCCCTATGGTACCTTGAGGTTCAATTTCTTTATCCTTAAGTTTTTACTTTTGGGGCCTTGTTAAAACTAGCATGCAAGTGACAAAGGTTTGCTAAAATTTTTATCATTATTTAAGAGTGCGAAAGGAATACCTAGGTTGAATAGAATGATGAATTCTATTGATGTAACCAAGGTGATAAAATTTTATGTAAAGTGTATTGTTTTGAGATGAAGGATGATAAATCCTGATGGGGAAACTCAACTTGATGATCAAATTTTCGGATTTTTGATGATTGGGAACATTTAGATGTTTGATAAAATTTTAGGTAAAGGATATCACTTAGAGAAGTCAATTTTGACAAGTTTAGAATCTAAGGAACATAAGGAATAATTCTAAACTTGAGAAGATTCTACAATTTTGGTTTCAATTGTGAAATGGGGAACAAATTTCCTTCTTAGATGAGAAGTTTAAATCTTTGGAAAAGTCTTGGATTTTGGAAATAGTAAAATGAATACAAGTTGGGGTTATTCTTTGAAGCTTTCCTATAGAAATTGAAAATAAATCTATCTCTAAATTTGTAGGGTGTTGAGAGACATTTTTTATGAGCTTTTGGACTAAGAGCTATTGACTTTGGTTTTCCAATTTTAATATTTCATGAAATCATTGGATAAAGAACATGTTTAGCCTCTATTGTTCCTAAGGAATGATTTTGAACTGGAAAAGTTTTCTAAATCTGGTTTCAGAATGTCAGATAGAAGTCAAATTTAGCTCTTTGGTTATGAATTTTGGTGAATGCATTGTAATAATCAGTGTATGCACTAAAAGGTAGATGTGCTACAACATGGATTGGATGCACCAGAGAAAGGTTCAAATGTGTTGTAGAATTAGGTATAAGCACTGCAAAATAGCTTAGATGAGCTAAATTTTTAGATGAATGCATTGCAAAATAGCTCAAATACACCAAATTTTTAGGTGTATGTGCTACAGAAGCTAGTAAATGTGCCATAGAAAGTAGTGTATGCATTGATAAAATTTTTGAATGTGTTATAATAGTGAGTGAGTGCCCTAGAAAAATTAGTGAATACACTATAATAGATGATATATGTACTGGAAAAAGTAGTGAATGCGCTACAAAAAAGAGTGAATGCATTGAACCAGATAATGTAACAATTTATTGCTAGCTTACTTCATTTTTCTAGTTTTTTGGTTAGAGAATGGTTTGTTTCAAGTGATGTGTTCTGATTCATATTTTTTCACTTTTCTAGTGTGTAAGGTTTCATTTGAAGTTTTTTTTTAAAACACTTTGAAAAACACAATCAAGCAATGTACACTCCTATGGTTGTGAAAGACTGTATTCTTTTAGATTTCATGCAGGTTTTAATACAACCACACTTATTCTTAGCAAATGAATTCAAAAGCTTGGCCACACAAGCTCCCCCTTATAGTGCACTCACTTCTCAGGTCAACCAAGCTTCTAGCCCCCATAAAACTCCCATGGCGGGTTGATCATCTCTACTAAAAACTATGAGAATGTGGATGCCTTTGCAATGACCATTGCTACACCAAAGAATAGATAAAGTTTTTTGGCCAATTTAAAACAAGGGTTTTAGTAAGGACTTTCCATTTGTGGGGGTTGATCCATGTGGTGAGAGACCATTTCTTTCCTTCTCGTCAAAACCAACCTCCTGATACTAGCCTTTCTTCTAGTACCCACACTTATATACCAGCTGGAAATGTGCTTGGCTTTACCATGTTACTAGTTGGGTCGTTCCCTTGGCTAATTATCTTTTCCCACAAGGTAGGCCCTCTAGGATAAAAAAAATCAAACAAGTATACCCATAGTTCGATCAATATTTATTTCACATGAATAGAGAACCCACATTGTATACTCCACTCACATTCGTAGAAAAACAAGAATGGGTCTGGCTTTTTTGTCACCTAGCTAAGGGGAGAGCATATTCCTACCATTTAGTACACACAATAGATAATGAAAATGAATGGGTCTAGCTTTTTGGTCACCCAGTTAAGGGGAGAATATATTCCTACCATTTAATACCTACAACAAACATGGTGTTGATTCCTTCCTAATTAGTCTAGATTCCTATTTTAGCCATAAAGCAAATACATCACTGTAGCACCTGCATAAAATTTATTAGTAGTTTGTAATAAATTCTTCTTTGAAAGAATTATAGAGTTTCAACAGAGTCTTTGACAAAATTTATAAAGCTTGGAGAATAGAAAAACATTCATTAGTTTTTAGACTTGGAAGAAACTTGTAGTGAAAAACCAATGCACCATTATAGTAAGCTGATGTGCAAAAAGGTTAATGTGCTACATAAATAAATAAATGCACCATAGAAAACATGAAATGCACTACAAAAAATTATAAATGCACTATAGAAACCCTCTGATGTGC
This sequence comes from Sequoia sempervirens, assembly GCA_007258455.2. Classification (NCBI taxonomy): domain Eukaryota; kingdom Viridiplantae; phylum Streptophyta; class Pinopsida; order Cupressales; family Cupressaceae; genus Sequoia; species Sequoia sempervirens. The sequence continues at coordinate 643,784,141 of VDFB02193867.1, read as the reverse complement.
CAAAAAATGGCATATATGCACTGGAGAAATCCTTCATTGTGTTGGAATGGTCGGTGAATGCACTAGATAATCTTTTGTGTGTGCTGGAGGAATCAACGGTTGCACCAAAAAACTCATGTCTGAGCCTATAAAATATACTCTCCATAAAATATCAAAATAATAGGGGCTAGGCCCCATGGTGGGCACCAATTTATGTGTGTAAGAAAATATGTGAATTAAACTAATCAATAACATACAACAAATGCATTGACTATTGCCTAGGTGGGACCCCCCCTCTTGGCCGATAAAGAATTGTATTGATGAACCAAATTCTATTCTAGACAAGTTTGATAAAGTAAAAGTCTCACATGTCTACATGGAAGCTAACAACATGGTAGATTACTTTGGGAATGAAGGGGTAAAGAGGCAAGGATTGAACACATAGTAGAATTTTAGGGACTTGATAGCTGAAGTCAAGGCCTTACAAGATTATGATGTTACGCATGGGAAAGAGGAAAATACATTTAATGATTAAAGGGAAAAGTGTTAAGTACATTGAAATCAAGAGATTTGAAGGGGTTGCATCGTATTACTTATCTACGAAGAAAATGTGGCACGCTTTGTGGGTTCATTGGAATGGCTACGTAAGTTTACAACAGTTGCTTAGTGCTAGTAGATTTTGCAGTAAGGAGCAAACGAAAATAGGGGGGACAGGAGAAGAGTTGAGCCAAATAGCTATGAGGTGCAAATGAGGAATGATAAGGTCTAGAAGCATGTTGTAAGAGGTGGTCTAGTTCCATTTTTGGAAAAAATTCATGGGCCTGATACTATGGCCACAGACTATTTTGAGAAGAACTGGAACAATGGTGAAATAATCCTCTTTAGGAGAAAGGTGAAACTAGATGAGAAAATTATAGGGGAGGTGAGAGGAATGTCCACTGAGGGTGTGAATTTTTATCGTGATAGAAGGTTTTCTTATGAGGTGGTAATAAAATTCTCTAAGAAGGAAAAGGAGAAAATGAAACTGGTCAAAATTTCCAATAGCTATTTCAAAATTGACACCATCAAGGCATTGTGGAGAAAAGTGCTTCATATTATAATGGAGTATATTTCCCTAGACAAGAGGTTCACCAGAGTTTATGGTCATCATTTTTCCATTCCTAACCACTTCCGCCATAAGGTATGGATTTCTCTGCCTCATTATTTTCTTTTTTCATTGAGTAATAGCCTTGAAGACCACAAGAAAAATCCTAGGAGATACCCTATTCTTCATTCTGGTCTTATTAGGTTAATATTTGAACACTATCAAAGCTTTCCAGCTTTATCCAAACTTGTTGCCTCCACAGTGTTTAAGGACTATGACACAGATAGTGGAGGTTAGGAGAATCAGCCTTATCAAGAGAGAATTGTTGAAGCCCACCCATCCTTTGAGCTATCTGGTAAGAAAACCCAGCCTAAAAAACCCTAGCTTGGTAAAGTTAACCTTGATACCTACCCTGACTGCCCAGTCTCCTTAAAGAATCTCACTCTCAAGGCCTCCCCTGCCAATAAGTTGGTTTCCTACTCTACAGACTCTCTATAGGACAAAGTTGAGAACCCTGAAGTTATCATAAATGTTGTGCCCTCCCCTCCTACCTCTTTTATAATTGATGCAACTAGATTTCCTAGCTCCCCCAACCTAGATAATGTTAACCTCATTTAGACCAGGTTTAGTTTGACAATATTCTTACCTCTGCAAGGAATGGCATTGGTGACATTTTTCAAGGTTTTGAAATGGGCTTATCAAGAAATTAATGATCTTAATCAAAGAAATAGGGTTATGAATAGAAAGTAAAAGGAACTAACTGAAGTTATCTACTCTTATCAATGAAGAAGGAAAATGGAAAAAGAACAATACTGGAATGGGAGAAGGTGACATTGAGGAAAAGTAAAAGATTCTAGAAGCTGAAATTGTTAAAATAAAAAATAACATCAAAATTGTTGTGGAACAAAACCATAAAATGGCTAGGAACAATGCCATCATCATCAATGCAATGTTTGAAAAGTTGGAAAAGTTACAACAGGGCTCGCTGGTTGTTGACATGGAAGAGGACAAGGATAAAAGCAAGAATGAGGACCAAGGTATATCGAAAAGAACCCATGCCAACCTTAAAAGGAAAGGCCCCCCTAGAATTCAATAAAGTGACTTCTTAAATGCATTCCATATTCATGTATTCTTAAATGTCCATGGTAATTGTGCTCTTAGATCTTAATTATGCACTAAAATATTGGGAGGTCACCTAAGAAATGAGTAGCCTCTAAGCTAGAATGTAGAAACTATGTCTACACCCACATGATTTAATGATTCAGCCAAATGATATGATGAAATGACATTATGAATGAGTTATTGTATATATAATGATAAGAAAATCATGCAAAGCATAATTAAACTAATGAAGATGATATGGAAATGATTCTAAATGTTGAATTTAAACAAACTAAGAAACATCTAAAGGAGCCATGATTCTAATCTAATTGCTAAACTATTCTAAATCAAAATACAATTAAGTTGTCAAATTCTTAAATGAATTATGCAAAGTAATTGTAGGCTATGTTCTCTTAGAAAAAAGTTGTAAATGAGTCTCTATTTATAGATTTCACCAAGGCATCAAGTGAGTTGGCAGCAATGGATGATTAGGATTAAGTTTGGAGAGATCGATGGTGAGAAATGAGGAGGTTAGAGAGAATTAAGGAAATTGTCCCCTTTAGTAGAACAATCTTTCCAAGTATAGAAAAGAATCAATCAGAGGAAGAAGCCATGTGTCCTTGAGCTGGTTAAAATTGTTGGAACTATATATCTATTTTAGAAATTATGAATAATTCTTTTCATGTGACACGTGGTGAGTTGGAAGATGAGGTGGAAAGAGGTTAGGAGAATATGGAGAAATGTGACAAAATTTAAATTTAAGAATTCAAATTTAATGAGAGAGAACTAATCAAATAAAACAAATCAGTTAAACTTGTTCATTTTATGTAAATCATGAAGAAAGTGGTTTAGATAAGAGGAATTAAGAAATATGAACTATATAAATAAGCTTTTCAATTTATTTATATAGTAGAGGAAATAAATATTTTATTAATTAAATAATGAATATTTAATTAATATTCTTGAGACCAATTTTGGATGTATACAATTCTTGTAACAAGAATTTTTTTCAATATTTTAAATTCTAAAATTTTGGGGTTTTTGATCATTTGTCATTTTCTTGCAATTCTCAAGTGTTTTTCTAATAGTTCTTTTATATTTTATCTATTTTGTCTATAATATTTAGTGTCAAATAATGTAGCTTGAATTTTGAATTGAAATGTTATCTATTACATAGATTGCTTGTGTTGTATCAATATGTTTTATAATATTCTTTTTTTCAGCTCCGCAAAGCAAACTGTTCATTATCATAGTTTACCTCTTCTATTTTCCATATTTTAAAGTTTTATTTAATGTAGAATTTCGATAATTTATCATTTTCCTATGATTCTTAAGTGTTTTCCTATGATTCTTAAGTGTTTTCCTAATAGCTCTTTTACAATTTCCCTATTTTTCTATAATATTTAGTACCAAATAATGTAGCTCGGATCTCCAATTGACAAGCCAACTATTACATAGATTTCTTGGTTCAATATGCTTTATGATATTATTTTTTCTAGTATCCCATAACAAACTATTCATTAGCATTAAAATGTATGATGTACCTTCAAATCTATGGCAAAATATATGATAGCTAATCTCTAAAATGTTTATCTTCTATTGGATTTTTCATTACAAGATCTTTGATGTTTATTTGAGGATCAACATACAATATTGAAGATTTTATTTTCAGTAAGGTGTGAATAAGGTTATTCTTTTATCATTTCTATAACAGGTTTATTTGATGTTGTGTTTTTCTTGTTGTACATGCAAAGTCTTAATGCTTAATTTATCTCAATTTCAGATATAGTTTGACCTAAAATCTAAAATTTAACAACCATTATCCTATCATAATGACAAATGGTCTAGATCAATCATCTATTGAGTCATTTTTATGTCTTGTATTGATTGAAAGTAAGAATACACTCTCTTGATAGTCCATCATATGATCTTGTCCTAATTTAGACCTCTTTTTGTCTCTCTAGTTGAATATTCCTCCATATTTAAAAGTTCTAAATTTAATGTTGTTTTTCGATCGTCTAACATTTTTCTATGGTTCTTAAGTGTTTTCCTAATAGTTCTTTTGTAATTTCCCTATTTTTCTACAATATTTAGTGCCAAATAATGTAGCTCTTTTTTGTCTCTCAAGTTGAATATTTCTCCATACTTAAAAGTTCTATTTAATGTTGGTTTTTTTATTGTCTTTCATTTTCCTTTAATTCTTAAGTTTTTTTCTGATTGTTAAGTGTTTTTCTAATAGGTCTTTTAGAGTTTTACTATTTTGTCTATAATATTTAGTTCCAAATAATATAGCTTGAATTTTCAATTGACAAGCTAGTTGTTTCATAGATTTCTTGTGTTATACCAATATGTTTTATGATATTCTCTTTTGCAACTCCACAAAGGAAATTGCTCATTATCATAGTTTACCTCTTCTATTCTCAATATTTTAAAGTTCTATTTAACGTGGGTTTTCAATCATCTATCCTTTTCCTGTGATTATTAAGTGTTTTCCTAATAGCTATTTTAAAATTTCCCTATTTATCTATAATATTTTGTACCAAATAATGTGGCTCAGATCTTCAATTGACAATCCAATTGTTACATAGATTGCTTGTTTAGATATGTTTCATGATATTCTTTTTTTCAGAATCCCATAACAGACTATTCATTATCATTAAAATGTATGATGTACCTTAAAATCTATAGTAAAATATGTGATAGCTAATCTCCAAAATGTTTATCTTCTATGAGATTTTTCATTACAAGATATTTGATCTTCATTTGTGGATCAACATACAATATTGAAGATTTCTTTTTTTTTGTAAGGTTTGCTATTTCATGATTTTTAATGTCAATAAGGTATATTCATTTATCATTTCTATAGTGGGTTTATGTGATGTTGTATTTTCCTTGTTGTAAATGTAATGTCTTAATACTTAATTTATCTTATTTCCACATAAAATTTGACCTAAAATCTAAAATTTAATAACCATTATCCTATCATAATGACAAATGGTATATATCAACACTTTATTGTGTCATTTCTATCTCTTACATCAATTTCAAGTGAGAATATGTCCTCTTGATAGTCCATCCTATGATCTTTTCTTAATTTAAACCACTTTCCTATCTCTCGAGTTTAACATTTCTCCATGTATAAATTTTTTATTTAATGTTAGTTGTCAATTGTCTAACATTTTCATATGGTTCTTAAGTGTTTTCCTAGATTGATTGCAAGTGATAATACATCCTATTGATAGTCCATCCTATGATCTTGTCCTAACTTAAAACTCTTTTCTATCTCTCAAGTTCAATATTTCTCCATATTTAAAAGGTTTATTTGATGTTTGTTTTCAATTGTCTTTCATTTTCATGTGGTTCTTAAGTGTTTTCCTAATAGTTCTTTTACAATTTCCCTATTTTTCTATAATATTTAGTGTCAAATAATATTCTTTTACTCTTACATGTAAGAAATTCCACAAAACATGATAAATCAATGCATTCTTTCTATGCATACCATCAAGTTCCTAGCCATTCAACTAGTGAATGTAAGGCCTCAAAGGATAAAATACAACATCTTCATGATTCAGGTTTCATGATTCTTCCATTTGTTGTTGCACCTACCTCTTCTTCAAATGACAAGTGATATTGAGGCTTGCCTTTATCCTCTGTGTTCTAAACATCTTACATGGTTCTCCTCCCTTGTATGTTGGGGGAAGTGATAACTTATTTTAGAGATGTGTGTCCTTCTTAAGAATCCCCTTCTCTTCTCCATGTCTTTCAAATGCAACATCCATTGAGTGGACCCTCTTTCACTTCAATGGTTCCCAAGGGATTCCCTTTGAAATTTTTTATCTCAAATGAATTTTATGGTGTCTAGCTTGGGGGCAACCTAACTATACATTGCTTTTCAAATAGCACGTCCCTTGAGTGGACCCCTCTCCTTTTGAAGGGTTCCTAATGGACCCCTTTTAAACTCTTCCAACTTGTCAACGGTTTGTGTGACTGTCTGTTTATTTGCCTACATGGCTACTTTGTTTTCGAACATGCTTTATCTATGGGTAAACATGTTATTTTACAAGTGCAGTTGTAAAGCTTCTTTCCAATTTGACTCTGTGAAGTCTCCTCCTTTGGGTTTCCCCCATGAAAGAGGTCTTGGGGGATGCCTCCTTGTAGGTTCACAAGCCTATAAGGATCTTTCTTCTCTGGGTTTCCTTCATGTGAGAGATCTTCAGGAATACCTTCTTATAGGTTTGTGGGCCTATAAAGCGCTTACTTCTTTTGGTTTCCTCCATGGGAGAGATTTTGGCAAACACATCCTTGTAGGTATGTGGGCCTATAAGGCGCTTTGATTTTGGTTTCCTTCATGTGAGAGATCTTTGGGGATACCTTCTTGCATTTCAATACTTAAAAAACTATCTTTGAGCTTGTTTGTCACTTGTCCTAACCTTTTTTTGGTGGTAATGGCTAGGGAAGCCTTGTAATGGTTGGAGAAGCTTCTTTTCTCTCCTTAAATTCTATCCTTTCAATTCATTTGGTGGGCTAGCTTCATTCCAAATTTTAGCTTCATTCTATCATCTTGGGTTCTTTCTTTTCCCTCTTTACTTTCTTGCTTACACATCTCCCTTATTTGTTTCAATAGCTCCAAACTTTCACATTCTTACAAGACTCTAAAGCTTTTTCTCTCCCTCTTTGTAGCTCTCCTGGCTCTCATAGCCCTCTCTATGTTTTTTCTTATTGTCTCCATTTGGTTTCCTTAAACCTTGGAGCTCTATCTCTTTCACTTCATGCTTGCAAGCATCCTAGGATTCCATATCCTCTATCTACTACATCGTTCATGATAAAAGTTCTCCTGCTTGAGCACGCATTGCTTTTATCACCTACATTTTTTTATATGAGTTCTCCTCATCGAACGGGTGTTGTAGGTCCCTCTACAACTCATAATGAGCCTTCAAATTTAATAAATTCATCATTTTTTAGTAGTTCCTCTTAGTAGCTCCTTAAAGCTCCTGAAGTGCTCTTGAGAGCTCCTAAAGTTCTCTTGAGAGCTCCTTAAGGCTCCTTAATCTTCTAAAATCTCCTGAAGGCTCCATAATAGCTCTAGAACAGTTCCAAAATAGATTTAGATAGGTTCAAATTGATCCTTAAATCATAGAATTGCTTTTAGATGTTTTTTATTCTTGTGTTTGAGTGGATTGAGTAAAATGAAAGAAATTTAAGTTGAATAAGAGTAAAATAATAAAGTAAATACCTGATTTTATCTTAGTTTTCAATGTAGCCATCATGCATGAGTTTTAGTTCACTTTCTCCATGATGCATGCAAAAAATTTCTTCAACTTATGAGAGCTGCAACCTAATATTTTACATTGACTACCAACTCAGATTGCTTCATCATTATTTTTTCCCACTAACCAGTCATCTATAATGCCAAAATATTTGCTACAAGTTTTTAGAATAGAAACTTGCATACAAAATCACATGCTTACAATCTAAGAGAAGAGGAAATAGCATGTGAAAATAATTTATTTACAAAAATAAATTCTACCCTAACCTAATCTACTTAATGATTTAGAGAGGTTACACATAACCATTAACTAGTTCTGACAAATATCTTCCCTTTCTCAAAGTATGTTTCCATGCATTCAATTTTCTGAGATAAGAGAATGAAAAGAAGATGAATTTTTTTTTGAAATTCAATGCTTCACATTTCTTTTTAGTGGAAACCTTCTTCATGATTTCTGATTCTAGCAAATACATGGGTCGATTAGAGAGATCTTGTAATCCTTCCTTCTCATCTATTACATGCATGATAGGAAACAACTCCTTTTTCTTCAAATCTCTAATTGGGAAGCCCTCCTCTGACTTCAAAAATCTAATTGGGCAGCCATTTTAGATTTTGAAGGTTTCTAAATATGTCTCTTCCTTGCAAGCTTTTGTAATGAAGATATGATCTTTTAATTGTATTTTACATCTCTTGCAAACAATAATTCATCAATTCTTTCTATAAATAAATAGCCTTTGCTAGGATTTGGAGTGATGGCCCTCCAACTAAGGATATTTTGAAATAGATAGGGGGATTTTTCTTTAGAGCTAGTATTTTGGGGGGGTTTTGAGAGATGAATATTTCTTGAGGAACTTCCAAATCTAAAAGGAAACTAAAATAATTTTATTTCTTCCTTAATGACACCTATCCTAGGAAACGACGCCAAAAATGATGGGGTCATTGTAATCTCATCATTTAATTTATCAATCCAAGGAAGTGTCCATGGCTATATGCAAGAGAGAAATTAGAAAAATTGTTTAACAACCAATTCTACTTGTGAAAATAAATCCTATTTGCATGAAATGGAGCTAATCTAAGGAAAATTTAATGAATTGAAAATACTAAACTACTTCACAATTGTTGGAAATGAAAAGCTTTCTTGGATTGAAATTTAATCTAAAAATTTGGAATTACATTGCTGGTAAATGAAACTAGATCTATCCTATTTCTTCAGGCTAAAACAAGCCTTTCTAATCTCTTTCTTCTGATCAAATGATTACATTTTATTTATAGAATTCATATTCTATATTGAAATCCACTAAGAATGTGGATTCAAGATCCTATTTTCCAGGGGTCATTTATAAATTTTTTAAGAAACTTGAAGTTGTTGTCCTCCATCACGCCACTTTTGTCTCAGTCATTTTTGACACTTACTATTCCTTCCCTACTACGAATCACACCAAATTCTCAAAATAGTTTTTATATCTTCAAATCTAGTTTCCAAATCATTTTGAATTTTCAAATTTCATTGGGAAACGAGGGAGATATCGCTATTTTACTGAGACTACATTTTTTACTATTTCTGAATGCCTGATTTTTATGAAGTCTTCAAACCTCCACATGAATGAAGGAATTTTTCTTCACTTTTCTTTCCAAAATAATTGATAATTAATATGAATAACATGCTATAATCATGCAACAACATTTGAGGTATGTGGTAACTTGAGTTATCTTTGGTGGAAGAAGGAATCATGAAATGTAATAACTATGAGAGATTGTTGAACTCAACATGAAACAAGTACTCATCCCATCAATTTTGGAATTATTGATGCTCCATGATTTTTCATGAATGTAGGAGTGTGCTAAGAGTCTTCTCTATCTTCTCATTATTTCTTCAAAGCCTTCTAAAGCTTTCAGAAGTTAACTGCTTCAAGTGTCTAAAGCTCTCTATTACAAGTGTCTATGAAGCTTCTTCTTCCCATGAATTATTTAATAACTCATTTATCTGAATTATATCATCTTAAACACTTCATGGAGAAATATTAGAGGAAATTTAGATCACATTTAATTACTAAAATAAATCAAACATTTACTTTATATTTTACTTTAAACAAGCTAAAGAACTTTCAATCATTACTCAAATCCACTTTAACACTAATGCATTAGGAAGAAATATATGATTTTCTTTTATAACATATGAGACAATTTATGGTCTCATTGATGGGGTTTTCTTTTATCACATTGTACTTGCATACTTTATATCACTCTATATTTTTGGTTGTCCATGAAGGTGGGAACACCAAAATGGGGGTGTTATTGAGGCAAACCCCTATACAGCCCCAACACTTTCTCTAGATTTTACATAAATAGGTATTGAAGATATCTACTAGCTGGAGGCATCATTACTTGGGTGGTTGTAAGTAGTTTCTTTCTTCTCCTTATCTCTATTATTTTTACTTCACTCTATTTTAATTTTGTTATAGTTTGTTCATTTCTCACATTCCACGATTTCTTAGTAACTAGAGTAGAAGTGGCCACTTTATCATTTTCTATAATAAAATTTCTTTCTAGTCCATATGAGATGCCAATGTGCCTCGAGGATGCAAGTACATCGCGTTGTCATCTTTATTTTTTGTTGTCATCCTTTGGTTGAGAGCTTGTCATTCTGCATAGAGAATTTTTGTGACTTGCTCTTTTTGATTCTATAACTTTCATGTTGTTCCTTGAGGTAATTTAGGGTAGTTCACCCCGTGAGGCTCTGTGAATGAAGAAAACTCATGAGTAGTGAATTTCCCTTCTCTATAGAAACCAAGTGAACCAGCTACATCAACAAGATCACAAATACCTTCTCATCACAAGCATAGTAGATATTGCAACAATCTCTCCATCTACAACACTTGCACAACACCACACTAGAGTATGATATAGGTTGACATCAATGACAACACTAAAGAAAGCATAGTGCCACAATCTCCTTGTTGACATCAATGACAACACTGTGAGAACACATCAAAAATATCCAACAAGTACTTTCTAAAAAAATAAAACTAGACTTAGTTGCTTTGTATACAAAATACCCTAGTATATATGTGTTAGAAAAAAAAAATTAACATCTTAAAAGGTTCTAAGTAAAAGGGGAAGATAAGAAACATTACTAGATTAATGTTATGTGTTTAAGATCCCATTTAAATAATAGTATTTTACCTCGAGTAGAAATGGGTTTGAAACAATATAGTTTCATAATCTATAGTAATTGCTAAGGTTAACCATTGGACATATCAAGATGAGATACAAATATTTAAAATGAAGATCACAATTTAACTATAATACATGTACAGTGAAATGTTTATGTGCCCGATTCCTGTAACTAATGTTATAAATATGAAAATACCTTTTCACTAAATTTACGATAGAGAGTCTCTTAAGATAGTTAATATTGTTATGTTGAATAACCACATATATATATAAAAGATAGTTAATATTGTTATGTTGAATAACCACATATATATATATAAAAAAATAAAAAATAAAAAATTGTTAATTGGGCGTTACACTGAAGGTGTCCAGTAGATCAAGACATCTCAAGCATGTATTATAACCCAAAATGTAGCAGCTCCTCTATAAGAATGATACTTTATTTTCCATGGTGTGTGTCACCTAGGTTCTAAGGACCTCACTTTGTAGTGAAACAAAGGCATCAAAAGGAATGAGGGTAGTGAAACATAATTAAAATAAAGAAATAAAAAATTAGACATGGAATTGTAAGACCCTAGTCTTAGTAACCTCTCCAATGACACTGAGTGCCAAAGTAAAACCCAAACAATTAATGAATAAAATGTTTTTTATAGGTTCTTTGGCTCTAATATTCCATTATGTTTGGAAGAAAATATATATATATATAAAGAGTTTCCTCCATTTCTATTCATTAGTACAAGTGAAAATATGAATGGGCACTAGAGAAAATTAAGGATAGGAAGATTACATTTCTAGGGTTTCTAAAAATAATAATAAAGCAAATTAAAAAAATTTAGTGTAGCCACAACCCAAGCATTCTAGATCATGGCCTCCCATTTTTTGAGAATGTAGCTCTTTGGTTGCTCATTCACCATTATTGGGCATTGCTCAAGAATACAAGCTTTTTCATCACTTGATTCTTCATCAATTAACAAAGCTTGTAAATAGGAAAAGAATTAAAATAAGGGAAATTATAAATTTATGCAAGAAATAAAATCTATGCCAAAATGTATATTATAAATATATACAAGAAATCAAATCTATTCCCAAAAGTTCTCTTTGTATCACATTCTAGACTATACATTATAAACAACAAACCAGACATGGTAAAGCTGGAAATCATGCTAAAAAGAAGCATAGGGTTTCATTGTTACTATCTAAACTCTAGAAACACACATAAAAGATGGTGCATAAACATATATAAATGATAAGGAAATTTTGGAAAATGTTGGTTATAGAGGTCTTGCATGCCTATTCATAAGAAAATAAAATAGTTGAAAGATAATAAGTCCAGTGGATGTAGTCTTTAGGGTTTATTTTCGTTTTATTTAATCATTGATAATCATAGAAAATTGGTCTTTAAACATTGATCACCTATTTTTTTTTAAATATGATTTATTATCTCCATTTATGTGCTCTCTTGAAGGAAACTTATATGTTCTATATAGCTCAATAAATTTCAATAGTATAAAAAATGTTAGGTTCTTCCAAAAATGTGTTTGACTAAACAATTGAAAAACAAAATTATTAGATAAAATAGAATTAATAAAAAAACTTGCACCATTCTCTTATTTCTTTCCATTCCACATGACGAATATCTTATGAAGCCAATTTTATTGGGCTCAATAGACACTACAAACTTTCATATGTGTTTAGTAAGATTAATATAATTGAAAATGAGAAAATACCAAAAGATACAGTTCAACCAAAAGAATCGGAAGCAATAATATTTTTTTTATAAAAAATACAGATATTTTATTTGTGGTTTTAGTCTTTTGAACACAATAGACACCACAAAATTTTAGATAGTATGCTTAAAAATGACAACATACATAAAATAAGCAAAGTTCAATCTACTAATTCAAAAAAATTAAGATTTTATGAATGGTTCTATTTTACTCGACTCAATAGACAACAAAAAAAATCAGATTACTTGCAGCATAAGTAAAAGCTGAGTTCAACCCGCCTCAAAAAAAAGAAATTGTCCTTCGAAAGTAAATGTAGGTCCATATATCAAACAAAAAAATGATAGTCAACATCCGTAATTGATTATGTAAAATAAAATTCTTCCAATCTACTTAGTCCTATAAAATATAAGGGTCACTCCACCAACGCTTATAGGGATATACGGAACAAAAATCCTGTAAGCATCTGAGAATCAGAAATATCTCCATGGCTAGAATAGTGAGGATTTTCCATGAACCAAATATGTATTTTTTTCCATACTCCTTTGCAGAAGTGCTCCATCTGTTGTGGTAATGCTTGTTGATGTCCGCTATCACTTTTTCCAAATATTTAACTCGTGTCAATTTGACACATTTACCCAAGCCATTCCGCAAGCTTGCCACTTTCCCGTCATCTTCCATGTGATTGTAGATAATCGTACTCTTTCTCAGTAGTCAAACATCTTCCTCTGCGTTGATGATGCCATTTATGAAATCGGTGTAGCGAGTGAAGATCAAAGCACTGAGAGCCGCCGAACCTTTGAACGCCACTAGATTTCTAATAACTACTACGGTATTGGAATTTAATCTTAGTTCAAGAAGATAAACAGATGCAGTGTGTTGTACCCAAACCAAATTTTTTGTTTCATCAAGGAATTTTTCTTAAAAGATTCTAAACCTTACTAAAATGATGTCAAATACAGTTTTTGGGCAATATCAACCATGGAGTTTGGTAAATGTTGTGGTAGTCAAAAGTAGTATCTGTTGATCAAAACCTAAAACAGGGACTCAGAAGGAGGTATTTCATGATGGAGAAGCATTTAATGATGACAATTATAACTTTGTATGGTCATGTCAGTGGCTAAGACAAAGATTTCAGTGGTCAATTTATGAAAATTTCTCAAGAAAAAGAAAAATTGCTCTCCTATAGCCTAGGGACGCCCTTCTTTTTGAAGGCCCAGATTTTGTGGCATATGCTCATGAACATAGTCAATCTCTTCATAATTACCTTAGTTATCCGAAGTGCTATTCTACGAGGCTACCCAAGACTCATAACTCTGGTAACTGACATCAGAAGTTGAGGATTCTAGAGGTTACAGATTGGAGAAGCTTGTCATTTTTCAACTTTTGCACCCCTATAGCTCAAGGGCATACTTCTTAAAGGGGGGATAGATCTTATTATTCCTAATTATTGATGCATTTGATATCTTCGTGACTAGTCTTCCTATCCGACGAGCTATCAAACGTAGTCACTTGAATCCCGGAGCTCCGACAGTTAACGTCAGAAGATAAGATTACGAGGAGACTTCATATCACAGAAAATTTCTCAAATGGTGAAATTGCACCCTTGTAGCTCAGGGGCGCCCTTCAGGATGACCTCTAAGATGATAGAGTTTGTAGATGTGGTCTTCCTAACATCTATGCTACTCTAGTCCAATTTCGTAACACACAAGCCAGCCTATCAATTCGATATTTTAAAAGATCATGGCAGAGATTCTATCAGGCACGTAAATCACAGGGTGGAGAAACATGAAATATTCACTATAGCTTATGTAGGCCAAGGGCGCCTAGCCTTTAGGTTTGTCAAATGGAGTTGTTCACTCTCCAAGTCTTCATGGGACTTGTGTGCAATTACTCCAACTATCCAACAAGCCCAACCATCATTCTCTAGGATTTGGAAAACACTCTTATGCATGAGGTCTTTGCAAAATAATGAAAAATGAAGAAAGCTCAGAAAATGGCTAAGTCTAGTAATCTATTCCATCTTGGGAAAGGTGCCTTTCTTTTTGAGGTCTTAGAAGCAATTTTCTTGCTTCATCACCTCCAGAGAAATCTCTCATAGGTCCTTCTAGCTACGCATTAAGATAGACAGTGCTCGAGTCAGGCTACCACAACTCCCGATATCAAATGTCAAAGTAGGGCATCTGGTTGAGAGTTGTACTCTGGTCAAAATGGTATTTGAACCTTTTTAGGCCAAAGGCGCCCTTACTTTTGGGGTCCTTAATGCAAATTTCAAGTTCCTTGCATATATTCGTTGGATGAGGAATACTCAGTCACATAGTGAGCCTGTTATCTAGTCAGTTGTATTCTCCATTCGTCATTAATGGCCATTTGAAGCATCATATGGTAGAATGGAAAAATTGCTAAGTCTGACATCTAAAAATCAATTTAATCAAGGGTGCCTAATTCTTTGAGGTGTTAAATAATGGATTTTTCAATGATTAATCCCAATAGATATTTATTCTTTGCTCTGTAGGCTTTGTAATGAATACACCTATTCAGTCCCAGCATCACCTGGTCACCCAGAAATCAGTGTCAAAGATGGCTAGTTGTAATTTTGTAGTCAGCTACAAAATAGGAAGTTAATAAAAAATGTAATATCTTGAGAAAATGGATGCCTATGAACACAAATGAGAACTTTTCAAAATCAATGAAGTTCACTAGGTGAATCCAAAAGCTTCACATGGTTTGTCAACTGATTAAAATAATATTAAATATTTATTTTTGCATATTTGAGCATTAAAGGTGATTTTCTAAAATTGGTGCCTCTTTGTGTTGAATTTTCAAATTGCATAATGAATATTTTTATTATTATTTTTTTATTCCAGACTTCAAGTCAGTCTCAGTTCGAACAGAAAGGGTGCAATCAGAAGCTTTCTATTTCAGTTGAGGTTTTTAAATCTTGCAGTCAGCATTATGGTGTGAATTTTCTCTATTTATTTATGGTGCCTCTCATTAAGGGTGCTGTCATAATAGTGGTTTACAATTCCTAAGAGGAACAAATTTTAGCTGAAATCACATATTTTTAGAAAATATAATGATTTAAGCCTTAAAGAGTTCCATTTTAAGGATTCCAATTGAGGAGGGTTTGATCAAATCACCTTAGATCAAACCCCCTTGGATAGAACCTCGCTAGTTTTAAACCATACCTATAAATGCATCTCCTTTACACCTATCAAAATGCTGATAAAAAATCACTTTTGATTTAGCTTTTGGGGGATCAAATGAATTCATTTAAAATTTATTTTAAATGATTATGGTATTCCTCAGAACAAGCTATCCAATGAATATAATTTTAATATGTTTTGGTTTTGTTATGTATTTGTTTTTTAAGCTTTATTAAACATAGGTTTTTTATCGAAAATGAATTTCTTAGTTCTTCACATGTGGAAAAATAGAAGATTATCAAAAAAAAAAATCAAAAATATGAGTGCACCAGATATTGAAATCCTTGATCCAACAAAAAAAATAAAATAAAATTTTGACATATACAAAAAAAGTTACGCGTTATACGGTCGCGCTATTTAAATTGTAATTCGTTTGACTTTGAAACTTGATTAAGGAAAAAATATTCAATAAAAAACTATCTAACCAAGCGGAAGCACTAGATATCAGAGTTACAAATCTAAATTTGAAAGAATTAGAATTTTATCCTTCATGGAAAAAAAGTTATGCATTATACTAAAGCCACTTTTTTAAAAATGTTGTTTTTGAAAAAAATCAATTTTTAGGAGATGGAAAAGAAGTGCAATTTGATTCCAAAAATTTTGAAAAAATATTTTTAGAATCTACAGACAAAATTTGATGAGACTCTAGTTTGCACCATCTTCAAATTCCTCACAATTTAGCAGCTATAGGTGCCCGAATGTGAAGATTTAGTTAAAAATAATAATTTAGTGTCCCGGTTTGGCCAAAAAATTGTAAACCACTATTATGGGATCACCGTTAAACATTCATCCAAAAAGAAATTCATAATTCTTCATAGGGTAAAAGCACAAAGTTGTGTCACACTTTCAGCCAACTTATCAGACAACTAATTTAAGTATTTCTAACTAAAAATCAATTTTGGTCAAACATATGATCTAGTAAGATTCATTCTAGCTAAGTTAGATGCTTCCACAACTTTTTCAACTAAAATTGTTGGCTAAAAATGTATGGAGCATCACTTTGAGTCCAATTTACCAAAAAAATTAAATTATTTGAAAATCTTGAAGTTTCAATAACTCTTGCTAATGTAAACAACATTTTTTAAAAAATATAAAAATACCCTTTTGTAGATCCATAAGTGTAGTTTTCAAAAATATATTTATTTTAATAGTTTAATTATTTTTTATATTTTATATTTTATTTTTACTAAAAGTAGGTTTTCAGCACAAAATATAAGGTTGATTACTATGCCAAGGAAAAATACTAAAACTTATTAAAAAAATTTGAAACAAATATTATGCACAAGATAAAATAATCTAGTTTAAGATGGTATAATCTTGTTTCCATTTTAGATAAATATTTAATATGAAAGTTGACGTCTAATGAAAATAGTTATTTTTTGATTCATGCACATTTTAATATTTATTTAAAAATATATATATTTATCAAAATTGGAAAAAATATATATCCATGCACTAAAATTTCAAGTTATAAACACACACAAAAAATTTGGAAGAAAAAAAAATTACTATAAAAAGTTTGACGTCCCATGCAACTTCATTTTTCAGCATTTTATCAGCAACTAAATTAGAGTTTTAATTTATTAAAAACTAGTTTAAAATAATTTTTTATATTTTTTAAAAAAATACAAAAATAAAATATACTAAAAAATACATATTTTACTAGTTTACATCATTTCAAAATTCAAAACATATATGCCACTTTTTAGTGATTCAAGTTTAAAAATTGGATTAGCATTGGTCGTTTCCTTTATAAAGTGTGACACAGCTTTGTGCTTTTACCCCATAGCAGAGGTGAATTCTCATAGGTTGGGAAAATTTATCATCAGTCTCTAGTGGCGATTGCATCAAACAATTCTTTTTGCAGGCTCAAGCTCACATTTATTAGCAAATTTGAAGAACAAGGGACGATTTTCACAGAAGAACATACAAAAAACATCTTTCTCCTCTTTGATTCTCAAATTTCTCTCAAGATTCAATTCGCACGTTCCTGAAGTTGGAAAATTTTGGCAAGTCTGATCATCTGGATCATTTGTATATAGTTTCCCTGAATTAAATTCATGTGCTTGAATTTTTCAGGAATTTTTAACTCCAGAGCATCAATTCTCAAGTTTCTAATTTTCTCAACTGAAAACTCTTTGTATGGTTGAGTAGAAATAAATTTTTTGAATTTCTAACGTTCTGGGTTGAATTAGAATATTTTTTTGGACAAAACCCATATCACAGATTTTTCCCCGAAAATAACTATTCAAAAGGCTATTTTTAGCTTTCCAAAAATCTTGTCAGAACATAGCCAAGTTCACATTCAAAAGGAAAGTTTTTATAAATGTAGTACAATTAGCTCGAATAAAGGACCAATTAGTCCTTACTCACGACTTCATCGGGACAGTTGAGACGAATCTCCACAAGGTGCTACTAAAAACAGTCCTAGATCCAGTCAAAATCATAGATTTGATTATTCAGAACATTCAATAGTCTGGGTTATTGGAGGTCCCTTCCATACTTATCTCTTCTCATTGTATTGAGTTTGTGATGTCTTATATTAAGCATTACACCTCTGCTACTCATGAGATAGTGTTAGTAGATGGACGAGTTACTTGTAGTCTCAAGCCTTTGGACATTGAATGAAGTTTTGGTATACCTCAACACCAAAATAGTCTAGTTATTTCTATGGAGTAGTGCGAGCATGCATTCAATGTTGATGTGGACAAGTGCCAAAGAAAAATGGCATGATGATGGTTAAATCAAGCAAAGAACATATTTCCAAACAATGTGGGTTGTGGTGAGTACAAGGATGAGTACTTGATTCTAATTACACTCTTGAATCGTGTCTCAGGTCATTCACATGCTAATATTTTCTAGCTCTAGATGTATTACATCATTGGTCGCATTATCTTTCGGCAAGAGCATTATGACTGGCCATCCTTCATCAGTGATGTTATCCACAAGCAGATCACTGGTTTCCTAGTTTCTCATGAGTTTCACATGTGTTCTTATCTCGTGTACTTGATTACTTATCAAGGTCAGATTCAAGGATTAAACACCATGGGAATTCTCAGTGTTTAGAAAGTCTATCATTATTACGATCAACTTGAGTTCACTAAGGCTGAATGTCATTTCTAGTGTGTTCACGAGGCTTTCTTGACTTATACAATGAGAAATTTGGACAAGGAGTTGCATATTCTTATCTCGACAGTTGCGAGAGCAATGATGGATGGTTGGGTAGACTAGTTCATTCAGTTCCTGACATATACTTATATCCGAGTAAATGGATTTATAGGAAATCCAGCTGTGCTTCTGCGCTATCCTTCAGATAGAACAATTTTTATGGAGTTCCTGAGGTAGTTACTTGATGTTCATCATCATTTGCGTCACAAGCATAGACCAACTGCCAATTTTCCTTTTTCAGTATGGAATATATTGGTGCAAGATGGCAATTGATGCCAAAGATGTAGGATAAGAGCTAGAGAGGTATCATCACAAGTATCCTGTTGTGGTACATGCTTATGATCCTTGGGGTCATTACACAGCTTGCCTGGGTAGTCACACATATCATAAGCTTTCTATGGAAGAATATTGGGGAAAATGTGTGGATGACTTTGAGGTTCGTAGACTGAGCTATAAGTGCTTCTCTCTCTCACAGATTTTATTTTTCTTGTCAGAAGATGTAGGAGGTTTATTAGATGATGAGGGAGAAATTCTTCCTCAATTTTTTATAGAAAAGGTTGACACACAGCCGCTACCAGCAGTTGATTGGTACACCAATGAATATGCAATAGTAAAACAGAGGTCAAGTAGGGTTATTCAGAATAGTATACTTTACCTTGATAGTAAGAAGACGAGGAGGGTAAGTGTACCTAGAGTAGAGCTGCTAGTGGTGGATGTGTTGCTACCTTCCTCATCAAAACCTAAACAAAAGAAGAGGATTAACCCTCCCAAGAAAGGTCAAGCACCAAACAATTCAAAAGGAAAGGTGCTTACCATTGATAAATATATGAAACCTGTTAGACAACTTGTCACAGAGCCAGTTTAGAGGCCAGTTTAGAGTCCGCTAGTGCCTGAGGTTCAGCCTCAAATTCCTATACCAGTTCTAGAGTAGTCACCAGTCCCAATTCATATTGAATTGGATTTAGACTCCCCATCTCACAGTAGTTCTTCTACATATTCACTCTTGTCACAACCTCCTATTGCTAGTACAAATCCTTCCAGTAGCATTAGTTGAGACTAGTCTTGGATTGAAGCTCAACTAGGAAGGAAGAGGAGGCAACCATCCTATGTCCTTAATCATTCAAATTTTGATCAGGTCTACTAGGATGCACTAGACAAGAGGATCAAGAACATGGTCCATGTGGAGAGGAATATTGATATGGAGATCATCGTCGAGATTGCTATACCTCCATATGGGAAGAGCTTGGATGAGTTGGAATATCAGGATTTTGAGGTTATCACAATCAACCTTATTCGTAGCACATGCCAGACTTAGGTGAATCTCCTACAGGTTGTTACAGACAATTCCAGGGATAGAATAATGAACAACAAAGAAGACAAGGCAGCCCTCAAGGCTGAAATCAAAGAGCTTCATGAGTACATTCCTAGCCTTGTACACAAGTCAAATGTTACCGCCACACTCTTGTTGATGCTTGAGCCTCTAGCAGAATAGGGCTAGCTTAATCATTTTGTTGCATATGGCAAGCATTTAGAGGAATGGGAGGAGTTCATTGCTAGAGGTCATTCTATGATTATAGAGCTATATTAGTTGTGGTACATTCCATGAGATCTCTGTCTGCGTCTCCAAGATGAGGAGAAAGACATGGTGATTAATAGACCCTGAGATGATCTTATGATTTCTCACTTGAGTATGGCATATGAATCAGTCATAGATGTAGAGGATAAAGAAGCTATCTACTCTTCAAAAACACAGTTGGTTTTCAAGGAAAACATAGAAGAGACTATGGCATCAGAGTTGGCTGAGAGTAGAGAGCACGTTACTAGTGTGCTCTAGTTTGTGAGGACTTTAGTATCTCACTTACCATGTCGATATCAAGTTGAGGGTGGTGTGTATGTTGAGCTTACTGATGTATATTTTGAGCTCCAGGAACTCATTGATACTATTTTTCAGTGGGGAGACCATTGGCTGTAAGATTAATCAACTTACGGTCATGTCAGTGTTGTTCAATGAGGGAACTAGGAGCAGAGGTGAACTTCAGTCTCAGATCATAGCTAGTGAGGACATGCTACACCAGCATAACATTCTTTAGTAGAGCATCAGAGCTCTAGACTTTCCTTGAACAATTAACAATCTCATTGAGGGATTGGTTGCTCGAGATCATGATCAGTAGACTTCAGTTCCTACCTCTTAGAATAGACATTACACACAGCAGGTAAACTTGGTATTATCCTTTCAAGTTAACTCGTTGTCTTATCTCATGCATGTCTACTCTGAGATTAGCTTTATTCACTTGGAGTTGTATTTATAGTTTACGTTAACTGATGGTAGTGTTCCAGTTAGCATGCTTTCAATAAGGATGTACATGCTTGCAAAATTGTCCATTTTTACATTAGGGTTTTTAGTTAACTGATGGTAATTTTCTAGTTAACTATATAGTTTACTTTATTATGGTTTTAGCAATAATATTGCATGCATTGCAAGACTGTAGTTGATCAAGGTGATTTTAGGGTTTCCTACACCTTTTGATGTCTATAAATAAGATTTTTTTCTCATTTTTGCATAACTTTTGCATGAGAGAGAAATATATGTTGTGCCTACCTTACTTGTAATATTGTGATGAATTGTTATGCCACTTGGGTTTCATGGAATTATGATGGTGAATTCTTGCTTTAGTTAGATATAATGGCTAGTTTGATCATAGATTGTATTTGTGTCTTGCCTATGCAATTTGTTATCCTAGTTGGCTATCCTTTATGTTATGTTTTCAATAAACTTGTTCAGATTGAGCAGTTAGATGTGTCACCTTGCCTTCAAGTTGAGAATCTATTTTTGGTTATCATGTGATGTGTTTGAATAATAAACTTATTCAAATTGAGCTGATAGTTGTGCCATCTTTCCTTCAAGTTGAGAATTTATACTTAGTTTATCGTGTATTATGATTTCAAATAAGCTTATTCAGACAAGAAAATAGTTGTTCCACCTTCCCTTCACATTGTGAGTCTGTACCAGGCTTATCATTAGATAATCATTCCCACTCTACTTCCTGATGCTCTGAATTCTTGAGGGGATTGGATAGTAAAGTTACTTAGCTTTGAGTGTTCTAGTTAAGTCTTGCGAAACTAAAAAATACTTAGCTGCAACATATGGACCTTTTCTTAAACCTTGTGCCTCTTACAGCTGAGACAAAAAGACAAGATACAGTCTATTTTACTTTTCCTTTTTCAAGTACATTTGTCAGCACAACGAGGGATCTTCCTCTCCTAATTTGAAGAGCACTCATTGCGTAGTGTGCATAGCTTTCCATACCAACTTGCACTCCAGAGGTGTTAGTTGTTACGCCAATAGTTTTCTGGTGCCCGTCATGGGTTACGAGTCATCAAAAACTCCCCAAGGCCTGGCCTTGCATGGTTATGACTATTTGGCATCCTACTACTCTAGTACAACAACTAGCACTAATTCCACCGTTATACAGCCAAATTTAGTCTTCATCGAAGCATAATAGTCAAATATTATCAATAGCTTGCACATTTTTAGTTTTGAAAATCATACATCTACCACTCAGTGGAGAAATGTGACTACAACTCTAGACAAAGAAGAAGAGAAATTAGATCTTGTAGTAGGTAGACTAGTTTTTCCACCTCTCGCATGGAATTAAGCATCCTAACATACCGAGTTTATACTAGAAGAAGGAGAGGTAATCCTCCCATTCAACTAGATCCTATTTTCCAAGAGGCTCCTGATCAGTTTACTGAATCAGAAATTTTTGAAGAGATTCCCATTCCAACTACACAAATAGGTGATCATAATAATAACAATGATAATCACAATAGTCGTAATTGAAGAAATGCAAGATGTCCAGCCCGCTTTCCTTGGGGTGACAATATTGGACTGTTGGCTTTAGAAGGACATCCTGAACTACCCAAAGGTTCATGCAAGTTTTTCCTAAGATTTCATGGTGATGGTTTTAGACATCTAGATAAACATCTATCAGCATTCATGATGGCTTGTTTTTTTTGCATGTTGTGCATGAAGACATCGCCATACGTCTTTTCATGGAAACTCTTGAGAACAATGCATCAAATTGGTTCAATAATCTTGAACCAGGAATTATCACCAGTTGGGCTGTCATGAGCGAGAAGTTCTTGGAAAGATTCAAACCTGTTGAGGAAAGTCATAAACTATTTGCACAACTCTCAAATTCAAAGATGGAAAAGCACAAACCAATGAGGGAATTCATGGCAAGGTTTAATCACCTTGTTACACATTTTTCTCATACTTTGAATCCATCTGATGAAATTTTGATGAGTTCTTTCATCAATGCATTGTCGTCAAAAATTTCCTTTTTCCAAAAGATGAGAGAAGAAGATGATTTACAACACCTTTAGGAAGAAGCAATTAAGCTTGAAGATAACATGATTAGAATGGGAAAGATGAAAGATGATTTTATCAGGCTACTCGTGCAAGCGTCAGCTAACCCGTTGCTACAGAAAGTAGCAAATGAGGTGACAATGCTAAAGAGACAGTCATCTCCTCAAGGGAAACCAAACTTGCCCACACCACCAAATTTTCAACCATAACAACAGTACAAGCTGATGAGAAATAACTTACAGCCGTACAATAATTTCAAGTCAAAGTTTTCGCAAGGAGAACTGAGACAAAACTATCAAATGAAGAATTGAAGATGTGGATGATGCAGTTTGATGATAGTTGTTCAACTTTAGGCTCAAGAGCGGGAGTAGTGATTATCTCTCCTAAAGGTCGTCTATATCCTTTTGCATATAGGTTGCAATTCAATTGCACTAATAACATTGTTGAATATGAGTCTCTTTTATTAGGTCTAAAAAATGCAAAGGATATGGGGATCAAGCTTCTTCAAGTTGAAGGAGACACAAAGCTAATCATTAAGCAAGTTAGAGAGTAGTTTCATGTAAGAAAGAATCATCTTCAAAACTACAGGCAGAGGGTGTGGAATGCAATCAATTGGATTTATCCATTTAACATGAAATATATTTTGAGAATGAACAATAGAAAAGTTGATGCACTTGCAGTTTCAACCGCCCTTTTCATGCCTTACTCTGACTTTCATCATAATTCATTTACTATTGAGCTAATCTACAGACTAGTTGTTCCTGATAATTCAGACAACTAGCAAGTCTTCAATAATGATGAGGATATTGAAGAGTTTCTAGTCATGGGAGATAACTAAAAAGAATTATTCTGTGAAGGAAGTTTAACTCCTTACAGAGAGTCAATTGTTGAAGACTCTAAGGCTGCAGAATCTGGAATCATCCAATTTAAAGGAAATGAGATTCCTAAGGGTTTTGTATCCTTAGAGGATATTTTTGACAGGCATGATCATTACATCCAAGATCAGAAAAGGTCAGGGGTTAATACTTCATCAAAATATAATCAAGTCAATATAGGTACTAAAGACAAGCCTCAACTTGTGAATTTGGGAAAATGATGTACTCTTGAAGAAACTGAGAGGTTTATCGCCTTCTTCAAGCAGTACAAGTATGTTTTCTCCTAGTCATACGAAGATTTAAAGGTCTTCACACCTATTGAGTTGTCTCAAAAATTCCACTGAAGTCTTATGTTAAGCCTTTTAGGCATAAATAAAGACATTATAATCCGCAAATTCAGAGTACTATCTATGTAGGAATTCAAAAAATGGTGGACTCAAGGATAATATTTCCTATTCATCACTCCACCTAGGTGTCAAATATTGTTCTTGTGTGCAAGAAGAACAAAGAAATCATAATTTGTCTTGATTTTAGGGACTTGAATCAATTTTCCTTAAAGGATAACTATCCCTTACCTATCATGGAGCATACATTGCAGACAGTTACCGAATCAGAGATGCTATCACTTCTTGATGGTTTTTCTAGCTACAATTAGATTGCAATGGCTGAGGAGGATTAGATCAAGACAACATTCACCATGCCATGGGGAAATTTTACTTATGAAAGGACACCTTTCAGCCTTATCAATGCTAGTGCTACTTTTCAGAGAGCCATGGACTTAGCATTTGGGGATCTTAGGAATAAGATCATAGTCATCTATCTTGATGACTTAACCATTTTTTTAGATAAATGAAGTGATCACTTTTCACATCTTGTGAAAGTGTTTGAGAGATGCAAGTATCACAAAATATTTTTCAATCTGAAGAAGACAATCTTTGTAGTGACGGAAGGCAAGTTACTTGACCATATCATTTCCAAAGAAGGTACCAAAATAGATCCAAATCAAGTGGATTCAATTAGAAACATGTCTCTTCCTACAAGAAAAATGTAGGTGCACTCCTTTTTTGGTAAATTTAACTTTATCCGAAGGTTCGTACCTAATTTCTCAGAGCTGACTAAGGAGATCTCAACAATGATGAAGAAGACATCCATTTTTGTATGGATAGAAAAAGGCTTGAAGGCCTTTACTAAAATAAAGGAAGCTATTGCTAACGCACCAATGCTGGTTCAACCTGACTTTCAAAAGGATTTTATCCTTTACTATTATGTGTTGAAACACTCACTATCCACCATTTTGACATAGAAGCTCAGCAAGGAGGGAGAATCTCCTATTGCTTTTATTACTGCTAATTTTAAAGATGCTGAGATGCGTTATTCCTAGATTGAGAAGAATGCTTATACTATCGTCAGAGTTGTCAAAAATTTCAAGTTTTATCTCTTGAATTCTTGTATAATGGTGTATGTCTCTGATCTAGCAGTCAAAAGTGTGTTCACTCAACAAGAGATGGGTACAAAGAGAGGGAAATGGATTGCCAAAGTTGAAGAATATGATCTAGAGATTAAACCAACCAAACTTGTTCGCAAGAAAGGTATTTGTTGGTTATTCCAAAAAATGGAGATCATAAACTCCAAAGCAATGGTGGAATTGGTCCAAAACAAGAAATTGAAGATGACCTTCCTTTGGGCCTATTAGTTGATTCTATGAAAGAATGGTACACACCTCTATGGTATTATTCAGCATACAGAGAATGTCCAAGTCACATGAACAAACAATAGAAAAGAACACTAAAATTGAAAGCACAAAATTTCATGCTAGTTAACAATGTTTTGTACAAGCATGGCTTTGATAGAACTTTTCTTCTATGCATTAGTAAAGACCAATAACAGAAGTTGTTGGGTGCTTTTCATAGTCAAGCATGCAAAGGACACTTTCATCAAGGGTCATTGCATTCAATATTTTATGGGCACATTACTATTGGCCTACTATGTTTCGTGACGCATATGAATGGGTATACAAGTGTCAATTATGTCAGCAATTTACTGGTAAAGTCAAATTTGCATCTCTCCCACTCAGGCCAGTGATCATTGATGCTCCATTTCAACAATGGGGCATTTATTTTGTGGGTCCAATCAATCCAAGTTCTAGCAAGGGGCATGTTTATGTCCTTACAACAATAGATTATTTTACAAAGTGGATTGAGGCAGTTCCTACTAAATGAGCTACGTCCGAAGTGGTTTGTAATTTTTTAAATGAGAATATCATTTCTTGCTTTGGAATTCCTTAGAAAATTGTGGCTGATAATGCAACATGCTTCTCATCAAAGGAGATTTTAAGTTTTTGTTTTGATCATGGCATCATGTTGTCGCATTCATCAGATTATTACCCTCAGGGTAATGGATAGGCCAAACCATCCAATAAGAACATTGTCACAATTATGTGCAAGCCAGTTGAGTCAAATCAGCGAGCTTGGCATAACAAGTTATATGATGCTCTTTGGGTTGATCGTATAACTCCTAAAAGAGCTACTAGAACCTCACCTTTCATTATTTTGTATGTATAGAAGCTATTCTACCCATTACTTTGGAGCTGTCTGCTTTATAGCTAGCATCTGTAGTGGAAGATGAAGAATTCAATGATCCTATTTAGAAGCGGATGCTGCTCTTGATGAAGCTTCAAGAGGAGAGGACAAAGCTTGTTGATAAAATCACTCAGCACTAGGAAAGAGTGAAGAGGATATTTGACAAGAAGGTTCATCACAGAGACTTTAAAGTTTGAGATCAAGTCCTTTTGTGGGACAAAAGGCATGATCCAAAAGGAATGCATGGAAAATTTGATTCTTTATGGTTAGGGCCCTTCCAGATTCATGAATTTGCAAGAGAGAACACGTATATTCTCTCGCATTAGGATGGAAGGCTCTTCCCACTTTCTTATAGCGGGTAGTATCATAAGCATTTCAACCCTTTGAGGGAGGAGTAATATTGTAAATATTATGTAAATAGTTTTTATGCTTTATTGTTATGTTGTTTTGTGTTTCCCTATTCTGTGATGTTTTTCTGTGTTTTAGGTGATTTAGGTAGTCTTGTTTTAGGTGATTTTTAGGTTAGGTTTTTAGGTGATTAGGGAAAAGTCTTGACTCCAATGCCCAATCGTAAACCACTAGTCTACGCAACACTAAAATTCTTAGGTTAAACTCCTATGCCATAGGTATCTGACATGGTCACCAGATGGAGCCTAATGTTGTACCCAAACCAAATGTTTTGCTTCATCAAGGCATTTTGCTTGAAATATTCTAAACCTTACTAAAATGATGTCAAATACATTTTTTGGGCAATATCAAGCATGGAGTTTGGTCAGTTTTGTGTCAGTCAAAAGCAGTATCTATTAATCAGAACCTAAAATGGGGACTCAGAACGAGGTATTTCACAATGGAGAATCATTTCACAATGACAATTATACCTTTGTATGGTCATGTTAGTGGCTAATACGAAGATTTCAATGGTCAATTTATGAAGATTTCTCAGGAAAAAGCAAAATTGTGCCCCTGTAGCCCTGGGACATCCTTCTTTTTGAAGGCCCAAATTTTGTGGCATATGCTCATGGACATAGTCAATCTCTTTAGAATTACCCCAGTTATCCGATGTGCTATCCTATGACACTATCAAAGACTCGTAACTTCGGTAATTCACGTCAGAAGTTGAGGATTCTAGAGGTTACAAATTGTAGAAGCTTGTCATTTTTCAACTTTTGCACCCCTGTAGCTCAAGGGTGCACTTCTTAAAGGGGGGATAGATCTTGTTGTTCATGATTGTTGATGCATTTGATCTCTTCATGAGTGGTATGCCTATGAGACGAGTTATCAAATGCAGTCATTTGAGTCCCAGAGCTCCAGCAGTCAACATCAGAAGATGAGATTATGGGGAGAGTTCATATCATAGAGAATTTCTCAAATGGTGAAATTGTGCCCCTGTAGCTTAGGGGCACCCTTCAAGACGACCTCTGAGATGATAGAGTTTACAAATGTGGTCTTCCTGACATGTGTGCTGCTCTAGTCTGGTTTCGCAATGCACTAGCTAACTTTTCAATCTGATATTCTAATAGATCGTGGCAGAGAGTCTATTAGGAATGTAAATTAGAGGGTGGAGAAACATGATATATTCACTATAACCTCTCTAGGCCAGGGGCACCTAGCCTTTAGGCTTGTCAGATGGAGTGGTTTTCTCTCAAAGTCTTCATGGGACTTGTGTGAAATTACTCCACCTATCCAACGAGCCCAGTCGTCAGCCTCCGGGATTTGGCAAACACTCATATGCACAAGGTCTATGCAAAATACTAAAAAATGAAGAAAGCTCAGAAAATGGCTAAGTTTGGTTGTCTATTCCATATTGGTAAAGGCGCCTTTCTTTTTGAGGTCTTAGAAGCATTTTTCTTGCTTCGTGACCTCCAAAGACATCTCTTGTAGGTCTTTCTGGGTATGCATGAAGGTAGACGGTGCTCAAATTAGGCTACCACAACTCCCGATGTCAAAGCTCGAAGTAGGGAAACTAGTTGAGAGTTGTACTTTGCTCAAAATGGTATTTGATCCTTTTTAGGCAAGGGGCGCCCTTACTTTTGGGGTCCTTAATGCAACTTTCAGGTGCCTTGCATATATTCGTTGGATGCAGAATAATCCTAGTCACATAGTGAACCTATTATCAAGTCAGCAAGGTTCTCTATTCATCATCAATGGCCATTTGGAGCGTCAGATGGTAGAATGGAGAAATGGCTAAGTCTGACATCTGAAAAATCAATTTAATCAAGGGCACCTAATTCTTTGAGGTGTTAAATGATGGATTTCGCAATGATGACTCCCAACAGATATTTATTCCTTGCTCTCCAGGCTTTGTAATGAATACACCTATTTAGTTCCAGCATCACTTGGTCACCAAAAATCAATGTCGAAGATGGTGAGTTGTAATTTTGTAGTCAGCTACAAAATAGGAAGTTAATAAAAAATGTAATATCTTGAATAAATGGATGCCTATGAACACAGATGAGGACTTTTCAAAATTAATGAAGTTCGTCAAGTGAATCCAAATGCTTCACATGGTTTGTCAACCGATTAAAATAATATTAAATATTTATTTTTGCATATTCGAGTATTAAAGGGCTATTTTCTAAAATTGGCTCCTCTTTGTGTTGGATTTTCAAATTGCATAATGAATATTTTTATTATTATTTTTTATTCTGGACTTTAAGTCAGTCTCAGTTCGAACTGAAGGGGTCCAATCAAAAGCTTTCTTTTTCAGTTGAGGTTTTTAAATCTTGCAATCAACATTATGTTTGAATTTTCTCTATTTATTTATGGAGCCTCTCATTAAACATTCATCCAGCTTAAAGTTCATAATTCTTTAGAGCAGAGGTGAATTCTCACAGGTTGGGAAAATTTATCATCAGTCTCTAGTGGTGATTGCATCAAACAATTCTTTTTGCAGGTTCAAGTTCACATTTATCAGTAAATTTGAAGAACATGGGGTGATTTGCATATAAGAAGAACATAGAAAAAATGTCTTTCTCCTCTTTTATTGTCAAATTTCTCTCAAAATTCAATTCTCATGTTCTTGAAGTTAGAATATTTTGGAAAATCTAATCATCTGGATTGTTTCTATATAGCTTTCTTGAATTAAATTCATGTGCTTGAATTTTCAGGAATTAGAGCATCAGTTCTCGAGTTTCTAATTTTCTCAACTAAAAACTGTTTGCATGGTTGAGTAGAAGTCAGAATTTTGCATTTCTGACATTCTAGGTTGACACAGAAACTTTTTCTGGACAAAACCCATATCTCATATTTTTCGCCAAAAATAACTCTTCAAAAAGCTATTTTTAGCTTTCTAGAAATCTTGTCAAAACATAGCCGAGTTCACAGTCAACAGGCGAGTTTTTCAAAATCCAATACACTTAGCTCGAATACAGGACCAAATCAGTCCTTGCTCATGACTTCATTGGGACAGTTGAGATGAATCTCCACAAGGTGCTACTAGAAGCAGTCCTAGATCCAGTCAAAATCAAAGATTCGATTATTCAGAACATGCATCATTTCGGGTTATTGGAGGCAACTTCCATACATATCTCTGCTCATTGTATTGAGTTCATGATGTATTGTATTAAAAATTACAACTCTGCTACTCCTAAGATAGTGTTAGTAGATGGACGAGTTATTTGCAGTCTCAAGCCTTTTGGTATACCTCGGCACCCAAATAGTTTAGTTATTTCTATGCAGTAGTGCAAGCATGCATTCAACGCTAATGTGGACAACTGCCAGAGCAAAATGGCAAAACGATGGTTAAAGCAAGCAAAGAATAGATTGCTAAACAATGTGGGTTGTGGTGAGTACAAGGATGAGTACTCAATTCTAATTATACTCTTGAATCATGTCTCAGGTCATTCACGTGCTAATGTTTTCCATCCCTAGATGTATTACATCATTGGTCACATCATCTCTGGGTAGGAGCATTATGACTGGGCATCCTTCATCAGTGATTTTATCCACAAGCAGATCACTGGTTTCCTAGTTTCTCACGAGTTTCACATTTGTTCTTATCTCGTGTACTTGATTGCTTATCAAGGTCAGTTCTAAGGATTAAACGCAGTGGGCATTCTCAGTGTTCAGAAAGTCTATCATTAATATGATCAACTTGAGTTCACTAAGGCTGAACATCATTTCAAGCATGTTTGCGAGGCTTTCCTAACTTATACAATGAGAAATTTGGACTGGGAGTTGTACATTCGTATCTTGCCAGTTGCTAGAGCAGCAATGGATGGTTGGGCAGACTAGTTCATTCAGTTCCTGACATACACTTATATCCAAGTATATGGATTGACAGGAAATCTAGCTACGCTTCCACACTATACTTCAGATAGAATAGTTTTTATGGAGTTCCTAAGGAAATTGCATGATGTTCATCGTCATTTTTGTCGCAAGCATAGACCAGCTACCAATTTTCCTTTTCAATTTGGAATATATTGGTGCAAGACGATAGTTGATACCAAAGTTGCAGGACAGGAGCTGGACAGGTATCATCTCAAGTATCCTGTTGAGGTACGTGCTTATGATCCTTCCAGTCATTACACAACTTGCTTGGGTGGTGATGCATATCATAAGCCTTCTATGGAAGACTATTGGGAAAATTGCATGGATGACTTTGATGTTTGCAGACATAGGTACATCCGCTTCTCTCTCTCACAGATTTTTGTTTTCTTGTCAAAAGATGTGGGAGGTTTATCAGATGATGGGGGAGAATTTCTTCCTCAAATTTTTAGAGAGCAGGTTGACACATAGCCATTGCCAGTAGTTGATTGGTATGCCAAGGAATATGCAATAGTAAAAGAGAGGTCAAGTAGGTCTATTCAGAATAGTATACATTACCTCGATAGCAAGAAAATTAGGAGGGTAAGTGTGCCTAGTGTAGTGCTACTTGTGGTGGATCCTTCACTACCTTCCTCATTGAAACCTAAACAAAAGAAGAGGAGTAACCCTCCCAACAAAGGTCAAGTGCCAAACAATTCAAAAGGCAAGGCGCTTGCCATTGATACACATATAGAGTCTGTCCCACAGCCTATCACAGAGCCAATTCAGAGGCCAGTTCAGAGTCTGCCAGTGCCTGAGGTTCAACCTCAAGTTCCTATACAGTTCTAGAGCAATCACCAGTCCCAATTCATATTGAATTGGATTTAGACTCCCCATCTCGTAGTAGTTCTTCTACATATTCACTCTCGTCACAACCTCCTATTGCTAGTATAGATCCTTCTAGTAGCATTAGCCGAGACTAGTCTTGGATTGAAGCTCAACTAGAATGGAAGAGGAGGCAACCATCTCATGTCCTTAATCATTCAAATTTTGATTAGGTTTACCAGGATGCACCAGGCAAGAGGATCAAGAACATGGTCCACATGGAGAGGAATATTGATATGGAGATCATCATCGAGACTGCTATACCTCCACAGGGGAAGAGCTTGGATGAGTTGGAATCTTAGGATTTCAAGGTTATCATAGTCAACCTTGGTCATAGCACATGCCAGACTCAAGTTGAACTCCTACAAGTTGCTATAGACAGTGCCATAGATAGGATGTTGAAGGACGGAAAAGACAAGGCAACCCTCAAGGCTGAAATTATATAGCTTTGTTAGTACATTTCTAGCCTTGTACATAGGACAGATGTTACCGCTACACTCTTACTGATGCTTGAGCCTCTAGCAAAATAGGGACAACTTAATCATTTGGTTGCATATGGAGATCATTTGGATGAATGGGAGGAGTTCATTGCTAGAGGTTGTTCTATGCTTACAAAGCTCTATTAGTCGCAGTACAATGCACGAGAGCTTTGTCTATGTCTCCAAGATGAGGAGCAAGACATGGTGATTAATAGACCCTAGGATAATACTATGATTGCTCACCTCAGTATGGCATATGAATCAGCCATAGATGCAGAGGATAAAGAAGCTATCTACTATTGGGAAACACAGTTGGTTTTCAAGGAAAAGATAGAAGAGACTATGGCATTAGAGTCGGCTGAGAGTAGAGAGCACGTTACTAGTGTGCTCTGGTTTGTGAGGACTTTAGTATCTCGCTTACCATGTCCGTATCAGGTTGAGGGTGATGCATATGTTGAGCTTATTGATGTACAATTAGAGTTCCAGACACTCATTTATACTATTTTTAGTGGGGAGACTATTGGTTGTAAGATTAATTAGCTTACAGTCATGTCAGTGTTGTTCAATGAGGCAACCAGGAGTAGAGGTGAACTTTAGTCCCAGATCATAGCTAGTGAGGACATGCTATGTAGGCATAGCATTCTTTGGCAGAGTATCATAGCTCTAGATAGTGATGCAGCTAACAATCTCGTCGAGGGATTGGTTGCTCGAGATCACGATCAGTAGACTTCAGTTCCCACCTCTCAGAATAGACATTACACATAGGAGTTAAACTTAGTATTATCATTTCAAGTTAACTCACTATCTTATCTCATGCATGTCTATTTTGAGATTAGATTTATTCACTTGGAGTTGTATTTAAGGTTTACGTTAATTGATGGCAGTGTTCCAATTAACATGCTTTCAATAAGGACATGCATGCTTGCACAATTGTCCATTTTTAGATTAGGGTTTTCAGTTAACTCATGGTGGTTTTCCATTTAATTGTATAGTTTACTTTATTAGGGTTCTAGCAATAATATTGCATGCATTGCGAGACTATAGTTGACTCAAGGTGATTTTAGGGTTCCCTACACCTTTTGATGTCTAGAAATAAGAGCTTTTGCTCATTTGTACATAACTTTTGCACAAGAGAGAAATATATGTTGTGCCTACCTTGCCTGTAATATTGCTTGTTATGTATTTGTTCATGAGTATTTACTATTGTGATGAATTGTTATGCCACTTGGGTTTCATGCAATTATGATGGTGAATTCTTGCTTTAGTTAGATATAGTGGCTAGTTTGATCGTAGATTGTATGCATGTCTCACCTATGCAATTTATTATCCTAGTTGGCTATCATTTATGTTATGTGTTCAATAAACTCATTCAGATTGAGCTGACAAATGTGCCACCTTACCTTCAAGTTGAGAATTTGCTCCTTGTTATCGTGTGATGTGTGTGAATAATAAACTTATTCAGATTGAGTTGATAGTTGTGCCACCTTGCCTTCAAGTTGAGAATTTGTACTTAGTTTATCGTGTATTGTTATTTCCAACAAGCTTATTAAGACAAGCAGATAG
Source organism: Sequoia sempervirens (assembly GCA_007258455.2). Classification (NCBI taxonomy): domain Eukaryota; kingdom Viridiplantae; phylum Streptophyta; class Pinopsida; order Cupressales; family Cupressaceae; genus Sequoia; species Sequoia sempervirens. The sequence goes on along the minus strand of VDFB02193867.1, from coordinate 643,750,444 downwards.
TTGGGCCACCTTGCCTTCACATTGTGAGTTTGTGCCAAGCTTATCGTTAGACAATCATTCCTGCTCTGTTTCCTCATTCTATGAATTTTTGAGGGGATTTGATAGTTAAGTTACTTAGTTTTGAGTGTTGTAGTTAAGTCTTGTGAAACTAGAAAATATTTAACTGCAATGTATGGAGTTTTTCTTAAACCTTGTGCCTCTTACAGCTGAGATGAAAAGACAGGATATAGTTTAGTTTACTTTTCCTTTTTTGAGTACTTTTGTTAGCATAATGAGGGAGCTTCCCCTCCTAATTTTAAGAGCACTCATTGTGTAGTGTGTATAGCTGTCCGTACCAACTTGCACTCCAGAAGTGTTAGTTGTTACACCAACACAAAGGTTAGATCGAATTGAATTGAATTGTGGTGACATCTCTATTAGTTGGAAAGAATTTTACTCCTGCTGAGTATAAATCGGAGACGGAGGGAATCGCCAATTCATCACGTGTAGGAGTATCCATAGTGGAATACCCTTTCTCCTCATCTTTTTCCTCGTCCTTCTCATCCTCGCGCTTGATTGAAAGTGTTTCAAATGCGGAAACAAGACGCGTGGACAACTGTGTCACCTACTGGGCAGGCCTTCCTTTTAAGACACGCTCAGGGAGTGCTGAAACGAGTTGAACAAGGCCTATCCTTAACGAAGACAGATACTTCCATAAAGCTTTCAGAGCACGCATTAAGTATGTTGAATCCGGTAACGGGACATTCCCGTCCTCATTCTTCATAGAAATGGTATCCTCCATTGCTGCTGCAGGGACAATAGAGTAGTAGATTACCTCCAATATATTACTCCTTTCTTTTATACGCAACCTTGAAGTATCCTGCATCCTCAACATAAATGGCGACCATTCATGACAGGCTAGAGTCACCAGATTGCATAGACTTTCTTCCGCATTATCTTGAGAATCCAACTGCATTTCCAGCAGCTTTTGCAAGAGGAACAAAGGTAACTGATTCTCGAGCATCATAAGATCTCTCATAATTGCATTGTGTGTTGCAATTCTACGAGATGGATCTAAAACTCTGCCCAGTTGCTTCACCTGGGATGACACTTGCGCAAAAGCCCGATCCGGCCGTTTGGCGTAGAGCTGCAAGCACTCGAGCAGGAACGACGAGTCCAGAACCATAAGCCACGCAAGGGTATCCTCATTGCAGTAAAGATATTTGTGGTAGCAGTTCCTGATCTCTCAGTCGTACTTCTTCACCTCTTCCACCACAGACTCGAACATGCTATTACGGGTTAGCGTGTTCTGAAATCTTCGTGCAGCAGCCACTTTATATCTCTCAATTTCCTACAGTTGAGATCTCCAGTGGTGATATGGTCCAATGGAAACACACTCTGGAATATATGCTTCTGGCTTCACTGCCAACAGCTCTTTGGGCACACCAAAAATTAATACAAAAATTTCCTTTTCGTCTTCTTGCTCGCCATGTGTTTGCACGCCTTCCTTTATTTGAATAACCCAAAGATCTTGATTGATGTTTACTTCATCTACAGTAATCAATTCCACCAGCCCAAGTCAGAAACAGAGAAAGGATCACAGAAAGCAAGCCAAGCACGGGATGAAAATAATATAAGTGAAAGCTCAACTATGAGAAACAAGTGCGCAGGGGGTCGTTATATATAGCTTCATCCTCGGCTGTACCGAAAAAGTAACTTAAATTTTACAGAAATTTCTATACTTCTCGCGAGAATTCGGAAAGCATTTCTATGCCTAGAGTTTCACATGATAAATGCTTAACTGAAAGGATTCAATTCAAAGTACGAATGACCCTGGTTCGTCTCAGAAGGTACTCGTAGACGGTGGGAGAGGGCCATTTAATCTAAAATATGTAAAGTAATAACATAAATTAGTGAATTACAGACGATCACATGATGAAACATGTAACTTAAAATTTAGGAGTTTGAAATTTAGTCTTCATCTTAACAAATATTTTCGTTAATCAGCACTCTTTGTTTGAGAAATTTTGTCAATGGCTTATATGGGGAAGGGCCCACAAGTATACCCTGCCACGTTGAACATAATAGCCCCATGTTTACATGGAAGGATTTGAAAGAATTCCATCCTGCTTTCATGATTTCTTTTAAGACGTTTGAAAGTGATAATGTTTGCATGCGTCATTGTTATTACTATTTTATTCTTAGCTTCCTTATATCTTCTACACTACACTATTATTTGTATTGAGAGGTGTTTTATAACTAGCACTTTTACTTAAAGAAGGTTCAAGGATTACGCCGATAGAAAATTAAATGTATGTTAATATGTTAGAGAGTAGTGTTTGTGTATGGTTGGGTATGGATGTAATGTGCTGCAAGTTTTAGTTGGATGTGATTGGATTAAACAATTAATAATAAGTTTTAAATAATGAAATAAAATAAACTTTGACAAATCTAAATCTTTTTCACTTAAACAAATCTAGATTAATAATGGAATGAAATAAACTTTGACAAATCTAGATTTATTTCACTTATGCAAATCTAGATTTTGTCCTTAAAAAAATTAGGTATTATTTGATTTTGAAATATTTGTCCGCAAATTAAAAATATAAAGCAATGTAAATGGAAAGAGGAAGTTACCATCAAATTGGAAAAAAACACTACAAATGGAAACAAAATGTTCTATTTCACTTTCAAATGAGAAGTGAGATTTTGGAAGTTTTGATATTTTGAAGACTTTTATCATTAAACGAGAGCTGATTTACCATTTAACAGTAGCTAAAACTTGTTTTCCCATGACTCAATAGTTGTTTACAAGCATTTTAGGCTTAAATCTCACACTATATGTAGCCATGTAGCCTATCAGCTAATTATTTTGTATTTTGAACTAAAACAGAGTGCAAAAGGAACAAGGATGGAATAGAGGATAAGCTCTAATATTAATTATATTTCTAAGTATTTCAAAATATACAGATTGCAATGATACATTCACAAATCATAAAAAAGCATATGAAACCAAAAAACAGAGCTACTTCTCTTTGTTCACTCTCAAAACGTGAAACAGAATGAAGTCCCCTGTTTTCTAGTTGTTTGGGCTGTTGCACTTGTTACAGCAATATATGCATCTGCTCTTTTATTTCCAACATTACAATATGATACAAAAGAACTACCTAAAACCTATGTAAAAGCCCAGCAAAAAAGTAGACAAACACAAAATAATTAATTGCAATCAAATGTTTAGCGTGGGAAAATTCTGCGAATGAGAATTCATATTCAATTTCAATTTTGTTCAGTGAATGTGAAGTCATGTTAGAATGAGAGGAGTTTTCTTGAAATTTGAAAATACTTTGTGTAAAAAGCTTAGCCTGAATAACAGTGAAAAAAGAGCCACTTTAAGAACTCATTTTATGTGATATCATCTTTAACCAGACTTAATCCTCAAACTACAGAAGAAAATATTACCTGTTGATCACTCCGCCATAAACTTCAGAAATATCCACGGGAAAATTTTAAATAGTGCAAGTTCGAGAGAAATTCATGAAGGAATAGTGAGCATGCTAGAAATAACTTGGCACTTATGATCCAGTGCAGCATAACTAGTGTGAGATTGTTGCATTTGCAGCATGCCGGCTAGTGTAAGATTGTTGTACTTGCAGCATGTGTGTCCGCCTGGACGTTCCTTCCGTTATGATTGCAGGTGTCGCCGCTCCGTCCCTTGTTCCCTCTCTGCTTTCTCTCGCAAAGGAAAAGGAGTGGGCCTTCCAGTTGGGAACAAGAAGAACAGAGATGAAGAGGGTAAGGTGGAATGCAAAGTAGAGTTGATATCGTGGAGAGAGAGACGGGTGAGCACAGCGGTGGTGATCGAAGCGGAAGAGCAGAGTAACCTGTAAAAACACCTATCACTAAACAACTATCCAAAAAATGGTTTCACGGGAACCTGTTTACGGCGTGCGACAGGTTTCGGTTGAAACTGCGTTCACAATGTATATAGCCTACCGGCTAATAATACTAAGGATTTAGCGTTATATACTTTTAAAAAAAAAATACAATTAATATGTATACTTTTCAAAATAATAATATAAAACGATTCTTAAGTAAATGGTGTGAAATAAATATTAAATATTTCTAAATCAAATTTAAATAATATTTTATAAGAATAAAATATTTAAAATATACTTGTATATTATAAGCTAAAATGTAATTTAAAATTAATATTTTTGAATGTCATTAAGATAAATGTATTTGAAGTTCATCTCATAATGTGATGGTTAAGTTGTTGCAGGTTGTTGTTGTCACTAAGGTTCAATCATTGATGGTTCATTATGATTGTAGGCTTGGTGTCTCCTCTCATCCAATGCGCTCAAAGACTTCCACCTTAGCATTGATGCTATTGTCATTCATGCCAAGAGACTTAATGTTGTAGATAGGTGTTCATGCCTCTGACTTTGTGTTTCACACCCTCATTGGGCTGGTGTGCTCATGGGCTATGTGCCCTTATTGAGCTATTCTACTCATGGATTTGGAATGTCATGTGTGTTCATGTTAGAGATGAGGTCCCCCATTTGTGGCCACACCTAATTTAAGCTAGGTTAAAAATGTGCATTCGATCAAAAGGGGAAAACATAATTGTAGTCAAGATATTTATATTATCTATTAATGTTTTCATATTAAAAATATGTATGTACTATGTTTAGATTAAGAAAACACATTATAATAGATTTATGTTAAATAATTTATATAAAAATTTATAATAAGTTAAAATTATATGAGGTGATATAATAATAATGTCAAATTGGGATTAATTTAGTTTTATTAATTTGAATTCTTAATGATGAGATGTAGCTGCATTATGTATTTTATTTAGTAAACTAATTAATATTTACCATAAGCCACTGTGAAGGCAGAGGAGGCGTGCCAAGTTTAGGCAAAATTTCCCTTCATTACAGACCAATTGATTGATATGCTGAAGGTTGTGATTCTCTTCTTTCCTGAGGTACGATTCACTTGAGCACATTGTGGTAGCACCAAACCAAAGCAAATAAATCACACGCGCCTTTTGAAGGCTCGCAATATCTCGTGACATGATTTTCATTTGCACACACCAGAGGATTCACATAACAGACCCACCCATTTACATTGGTGAAGAATCTCTATTGAAGTGAGATTTGTTTGACAAAGAAAGCGCGGGTTTTCTCTGTCCAGACCAATTCAACCATTGAAAAAAATCAAAACAAGAGATTAATTCACCATCAAAGGGAAACTTAAGAATGACGTTTTTCCTATTAAATAGGGAGAGGCTGATTCAAACCATAGAGAGGGGGTGCATTAAAGCATTCATTTTGACTTCTTTCCTGGTCAATCTCTGAATTTTGGGGTTGATTATTCCTTTTGGAGGTTGCATATCATTTCTCTATTGCAGGCATGCTTTGGTGCAAATTCCTCTGTTGCACCTAAGATATTTCTTCACCGGCGAACACAAATTTCTCTTAGGCCTCGTGATATATTCTATTCAGGCCAATTCACTCATTGGGAGATGCGATTTGGACTATAGGAGACATGATCTTGCTTGGTTTGGATGATGCGTTGGAATCTTGCATGCCCTTGTGGTGTTACAACAAGTTTATGTGAAGATTTGCACAAAAATGGAGAGAAGATGTGAAAACCTTGTTTCTAGATGAATGCAGCATTTCTTTCCCTAATTTTTTGCATGCTCCTTTCTTTCTTCCTTGTTGATTCTTTAAACATTGTACATGCTTTGTGAACACCACATGATAAAGATCTAGGAAAATTTGGAGCTTTGTAAAAATTGAACTTATATAAAGTTCCATATATGGGTTTCTACTTAAAGCATCTAGTATAAGTTTCTTTCATTTGTCTTTTGAATAAACAAACTTAGAATATTAAAATTTTCTAATTAATTGTCAAGCTCCACACTATTCCTCCAATCGGTAGCCAAAAGTGTTTTTTTGTTTTAAGTTCCTGGCTACATGATATTTCAAAGTCGCATCCTCATGTGATTCTAGCATTTCTTTCTAGTGGGACAATATTGAGCATTGGACAACTGATGGCATCATCCCAACTTAAGGGCATCTTTGCAGTTCTTCAGCAGTTGCAACTTTATTCTTTAGTTTGAATAAATTGTTAGGTGTTTTTCCACCTGGATTTTCTCCTTTCCTTTTTGTTGGCAACCACATCACCACTATTGGCCCACCATCTTATCTGCCTTTGCAACTTGTTCTCTACTAGTCTTTATAGCATCTTGGTTTGACATCATCAATTTTTGACATTTGGACACATGAATAGTTTTCAGAAGAACACATCATCTGGATTGGGATTCCAAAATCACCTATTCTATTGGTTTGGCTTATCCAATCACTAGTGGATCCTTTTCTTCCTAAGGGGAGAAATGTTGTTTGTAGGTAGTGGATCATATTTTGTCTTCAGGTGTTCATCATTGGCATGGGAGCTCTTTCATTATGGGGGGATTCATATCCTCATTTTATTTTCCTTAATCAATTTTGTCTTCTCCTCAGTTTTCATTCAGGGGGTGTTCAAGTAAATTAATTAAGATTTACTCCATTACTTAATGCAAACTTAGGAAAAGGTCATCTAATTCTGATTGTGAGTATTATTGCATAAATTATGCATTTCAATCAGTCATCTACTTTATTATTTATGTTGCACACAAGATAAAGCCACTTAACTGATTCATGCATTCTATTATCTCACTCATCTCTCAGTTAGAACTCCATCATTTAGGGTCTCATATTGAGTTCACATGAGTCTACATAAAGATATTCAATCCTTCATTGTATTAATTCAGTAATCAATAATCTTTATTGTTTCACATATTTTGTTGTGTAATTTCTCATTTCTATGCGACAAGTTTCTCTTCAGAATATCATCGAGGGCTTGTGGGATTTCAATCACAAATTCTATCATATTCAATGATTAGTTTCAATCATTTAGTATTTTATTAGATTTCCTTAAGAATTTATGATTTTTTTTAATTTTGGGATTGTTCACAGCTACATAATATACATAGATTATTGTATATATTCTCTCTCAAAAACCACTTTATAATATTATAATTTGATCAAAGAAAGGCCTACAATTTGATGGTCACCCTTGCCTATCGTATAAGTTTTTTATAACTATTTGGTCAAATAAGTGTCGTTTGATTAACAATTAATATAAAATTTTGTCAAACAAAAACTATTTTATAAAAATTAATATAAATGCTCGCTAAACAAACTATCCCCAATCATTTTGTGTTGGTTAACTTTTATTTTCAAAAATGATATGTAGCTACATCATAACTTTAATATCATCCTTTCTAATGGCACATTCATTTATACTACATTATCTCAAATTCAAAAATTAAAATAATATATGTTATTTATTATCAATCATCAAATTATTTGGGTGGCTTAAATTTCTCAAAAACCATTCCAATAGCTTTATTCAAACTAATTTAGTGGAGATTTCTTTGGTTAGGGACCAAAGAGAGGAGTCAATTCTCTTTGGTGAATTGAGACACTATGTGCTCTAGGAAATGTTACATAGGCCTAGACTTGAGAAAAACAAGACAGATGAACATGACCCTTATAACAAAAATTTCTTAGAAGCTCCTAAACAACTAGGATGAATGGATATCCATCCTCAAGGATAAGTACATGCAGGTTTAGGATTTCCTCTCTCTGATGGAGATCATTACCCTCCCTCCTAGATATATCATTTGGAATAACCTTTTAAAATCCAAGAATCTGCTCTCTTTAGGCTCCTCTTGGCAGGTCAGTTCTAGCACTTTGGTCTCTTTTTGGGATGAAAAATGGCTTTCCTCTCTGGATCTT